>JAHXMU010021138.1:0-15357 GCA_019455685.1 Philornis downsi
TTTTTAAAAATACAAATATATTTTTTTATGTTTCGTAGTTTTTTTTTTTAATTGAATATTTAAACCGCCAACACCCTTATGGCCCACCCAAATTTCTAGCATAAGGCAGGAGTTTTCCCTACGCGGACAAAGGATATGGTGTGATCCACATAACAAAATATAATACAAGACAACTTTTAGTGTCAGCCTAAACTTACTCTGCATAATTTATGATTATTAAGAATTTAAATTGCAACTCAAGAATCATAGTTGGTGTCGCCTGACTATGTCCTTTATCACGTTGAACGGATTCATTCACTTTCTACTGGCAGACAGTGACGAATTTTTTAATACACAGAGTTGGCTTTAGCAAATCTAAACTTGCGTAGGTTATAGTTCCGCACCGGATGTAATATTTCAGTTGACTTTTCTATAAATATTCAATTTATGTAAATATTCAATGTGTTCCGGTTTACCGATGTTGTTGAATGACGTCAACGATGATCCAGATTTGCTTAAATGGGTCATAACTGGTGACGAATCAATCGTTTAATGGAAGAGTCCAGGAGAGCCAAGGCCAAAAAAAGTACGCCAAGTTTGATCAAATGTCAAGGTTTTGCTCACCGTTTTCTCCGATTACCAAGGCGTAGTGCATCAGGAACTTTTGCCACAAGGCCGTACGGTAAATAAGGAGTATTACCTTGAAGTTATGCGCCGTTTATGTGAAGCAATACGAAAAGTACGCGGAAGAAGAAAATGTATGGCTTTTGCATCATTATAATGCACCTCCTCCTCATCTCTGCTTGTGAGAGATTATTTGGCCAAAAACAACACCGTTATCATGCCTCAGCCACCCTATTCACCAGACTTGGCCTCCTGCGAATTTTTCCTGTTCCCAAGATTGAAGAGACCCATGAAAGGACGGCATTTTGCGACGATTGAGGAGATTAAAACCGAATCGCTGAGAGATCTCAAGGATATACCAAAAAGTGGATATCAGGACTGCTTCGAAGATTGGAAAAAAACGCTGGCAACAGTGTATTATATCTGAGGGGGACTACTTTGAAGGATATAAATTATAAATTGATAATGATATTTTGATAATTGATATTTTTTTTACACACCATGTATTTCAACTTTTTTTCAAATGTATGTTCATTCCTTCTGTAACGACTAAAAATGCTCCTCTGAGATTTCATAAAATATTGAGTTAGGAAGAAGTTAATTTTAATTTTTCCATATAGATGACGCTTTTGTGAATTCTAAAGTGCTGCGCTGTGAAAGATGGATGCATAAAGACCTCCCATCGAAGGTCCCGCAGCTTCTGGCGAGTCACTATCGGTCTTTGCGGCCAGGCGTAAATTTAACCAGCTGAGCTAAAACATTTTAGAATTCACAAAAGGCTAAAATGCTTTAGCCTAGCTGGTTAAATTCTACGTTACGCCGTTACACAGCTACCATTTCCAGTGACAGCTTGTGATATGGGCAGTTACGTTTAAATAGTCTTGTGAATATGGAAGCTAAAAAAAAGAATTTTCGCCATTTCAGAAAAATAACAGAAGCACACCGGAATTTTTGTAACCTGTGTGGTTTGGGCCCTACATTCTGGAAATTTCAAGCTCAAAAATGACCAGTCAGCTGAATAAAGACGATAAGTACGAAATCAAAGCCTTTATCGAGTTGGATCGACACGGTTTTTCTCGAAAAGTTGCAGAAAAGTATCACACACGGGCATTGAAGGTCATTTGAAACGGCTTGAAATTGTCATAAAGCTCGTAAGTTTGGTTTGGCACTAACTGAATGATATCCAATAAACAACGTGGATAATCACAAGTGATTAATTGTATAAATGCAACCGACATGATTCCATTGTCTTCGGGGATGAAAAATGAATTCTTATCAACAACAATGTCAAAAGAAAGATATTCAGTTACAAAAAAAAAAAGAATTATAGCTTGGATGGGAGGTAATGCAATATCTATATTGTAGTCCTGACCTAACCTTCTGGTTTTCATCCATTCCGAAGCATGAAAACTTTTTTAAATGGAAAATCCTTCAAAGCAGTTAAAACCTCAAAAATGATCTAAACCCGTGTATTTTTATCACTGTTCAAACTAGGAGGCTACATCGCGGCGTAAAAGTATCTCATAGTCATATGCAAGCTCACTTTGAGTTTGGACTTTATCGAAGAAACAGCTTGCCAGTGTGTCAGCGCAGACTTCCTCTGCACAATTTATCATCAATAAGAACTTCAACTGCAACTCAAAAATCATCGCTGGTGTCCTCTGAATATACCCTTCATCACATTGAACGGATTTGCTCTCCGTCTATTGGCAGACAGCGATGAATTTGTTAACATACAGAGGTGGCTTTAGGGTTGCAATCAGAGAATCACATCGAAACTTGTATCGGCTACAGTTTCACACCGGATACATTATTTCCGATTTTTATATAATTATAGATATACAGGATGGCTCACGAATCGTGCACAAACACAAAACGGGAACCAGTGGGGACCGATATTTAAAGATGTTGAAGGAGTTTTTTTTTTACCCAGAACTGCGCCAATAGCATTTGGTTCCAGTAAGATGGAGAAACTGCACACATAATCAGACTGGTTATAACGGAGCTCCAAGGAAAATTTCCAAACAAATTAATATCCAGAAACTCCTCTTTCCGCTGGCCCCCAAGGTCACCTGACCTGACTGCACCAGACTTTTTTTTATGGGGTCATGTCAAGAAATAGGTGTACAAGACGAAACTAAGGAATACGACTGCATTAAAGCAGCCCATTAAAACAAAAATAGAAACGACCCCAATTTCAACCCTTTAGGCCGTAGTGAATAGTTTTCTTACAAGTGGTCGAATATGCGTGAACATGGAGGTCATTTACGAGGGCGGTCACAAAGCTAACCGACATAAAAAAGAGGACACAAAAAAGTTGGGAAATTTTTTTTTTATTTTTCCACATAATCTCCTTTTATCTCGGTACACTTTTTCCAGCGATATTCAACAGTGGTATGGTTATGACATATTGTGCCCAGTGGACCGCTACTGGTAAGCAGAACGGGCACTGTGTAATGAACCAAACTTGATGTTATGGTGTTCACTTCTTCATTGTTGGCAAATCTTTTATCATTGAGCCATTTTTTCAAGTTTGGAAATAGAAAATTATTCGAGGGAGTTAAATCTGGCAAAAAAGGTGCGTCAAGAAGCAATTTGAATTTTAATTCGTTAATTTTGGCCATCGCAATAGTGAATGTGTGAATTGGAGGATTGTCTCGATGAAACAGTAATTTCTTTTCCGCCAAATGCGGTCTTTTTCCATAATTTCATCACTTAACCGCTGCAGTAAATTATCGTACTATTCATTGTTGATGATTTTTCCCTTCTAAAGATAATCAATAAAAATACCCGCAAAAAACAGACGCCATGACCTTGCCAGCATATGGAACCGTCTTTGTCTTTTTTGAGCACGACTCACCCATTCTAGTTCACCGCTTTGACTGCTCCTTTGTCTTAGGTGTAAAGTACCGGACCCATGTTTCTTCCATGGTTATAAATCGACTTAAAAATTCCACTTCATTGCGGTGAAACATGGTCAAACAATCTACTGAAATGTCTTCACGATTCTCATCTTCAAATCTTCGGACGATATACGATGTATATCACTTTTTGAAATGCCTATCATTTCAGCTAGCTGACGCACTTTCAGCCTACGATCATCCAATAAAATTTTGTGGATTTTCTTAAAAGTGTTTGGCGTGGACACTTCAATTGGGCGACCATTACGGTGTTTGTCTTGGCAGCACGTACGGCCTCGTTTAAACTCTACTATCCTTTATTTTACAATCGTAAACGAAGGGACAGACTCCCCCAGAGTAGAATCTAGCTCGGCGTTAATACAGGGTGTCCGTTGGGAAGGTATGCTACTTTGATTTGCCGCCATTTTGGTAAACATTGGTCTTGACAGTTCATATTTGACAGTCCTGGGTTAGAGACGTGGCAAATTTATTATGGAAAAATATTCGATAAATAAACGTGTTTTAATCGTTAAAACACTTTATCAAAATCAATGATCGATTATGTGATGATGAGAAAGTTACGTGAAATTTTTGGGAGAAACAACGTGCCAACAAAACGCGTGTAGTGAATGATTTCGAAGAAAGAGAATCCGTAGCTGATAGGACCAAGCATGGGCCACAATGTACTGCAAGATCGGCTGAAAACATTACTGCTGCTCAAGAAAGTGCTCAAAACAATCCATCAACCTCAAAATTCGACGCCGTGATCAGGAGCTTGGTCTTCAAAGAACAACTTTGGCCACAATTTTGCAGAAGGATTTGCATTTATTTTCATTTAAGATTCAGTTGACACAAGAGCTTCTTCCACAAAACCATTTACACCGCCATACATATGCCAATAGGATGTTACAGCTCGCCCGTGACAACGGCGATTTTCATGAAAAAATCATAACGAGTGACGAGGCACATTTTCATTTGAATGGATATGTGAATAAACAGAACAGTCGGTTCTGGGCAATGGAAAACCCTCAAATTATTCATCAGTTACCTTTTCGTCCATTAAAAGTGACAGTCTGAGTGAAATTTGGCCAGGAGGAATCATTGGGCTTTACTTCTTTGAAACTGAAAACGGCGTAACGGTAACTGTCAATGAGGAGCGATATCGTGATATGATTGAAAACTTTTTAACGCCACAACTGCATGCTTTGGGCAGGATTAACATGTGGTATCAACAAGACGGTGCTATATCGCATACAGCCAGGATTACAATGGAATTACTGCGAGACCTCCTTCCACAACTGGTTATTTCAAGAAATGGTGATGTTGATTGGCTTCCACGGTCGCCTGATTTGACTGCTCCGGACTTCTTTTTGTGGGGATATCTGAAAGGCAAGGTTTATGCAAACAAACCAGAAACGCTTGAGCAACTCAGACAAAATATACGTGATGAAACTAATGAAATACCGCGTGAAATGTGTGAGATTGTAATGAAAAAGGTACTCAAAAGGGCTCGCATTTGTGAGGCTAACAGAGGCGGGCATTTATCTGATATTGTATTCCATACATAATTGCCGACATCAAATAAAACATTAATCAATATAAGATCCATTCTCTTGGAATCAAAAATTATAAACAAACATTGTAGTATACCTTCCCGACGGACACCCTGTATTAATTGGACTGAGATTTTTCGAATGGAAATTGTGAATTACATAGCAGCGACCAACTTTTTTATATGTTCACAAATTCACTGAGATTGTTTACTTTTGATGTCTCAAATAAAAATACTAAACAATGTGGCGCCTTGACACTTAGAAAATATGTTTTTTAAGGTTACTACTTTTCACCAAATTTTTTTTTTTTTTTTTTTTTGTAACTACTGACACAGTCTAGGAGCCAAATTGGCTGGTTATGCAACCTCGAAATCGCTATAGAATATTATACCCTGCCAAAATTTTGCGCACATACTATGCTCCGATTGTAACTCAGTCAAATTGGAACGATTGTTGTCAAGTATGTAATTTTACGTGGAATTAATTAGGAAATAATTAATTAATATCGTCGCCATCTCACTCATTTTCAATATCACAGGACGACTTAAAACAATATTCGTTGAGTTTACCTGCAATTCTGTTTTAGCATTCCCTGAAAGGGACCTACTCTCTCTTAGTGATGATTCCAGGCAAAGAGATATACATATGTATATGTGATTGTATCGGTTTTACAACCCACTGTGACATACATGATATCGTCTGTAAGAGGCGGTCATTCACTCCGAATCTTTAAATCAACCTATCGCTGGAAAGTGTGGTTAATTCCAGCATCTCCACCTCCCTAAGACTGTCCTACATTTTCTACATCAGCCAACAATACTTCAACCCGCTGCAACACCTTCCGGCTTTATTCAAACATACAAAACATTCTATTCTTTCTGCGACAAATCTTTTTGATCACCAAAGATTATAAAAAAAAAATACGTTTATTGTGGCCACAGCCATAAATCCAAACATTTTGTCAAATTAAGGCGTATGATTTATGAGATGAAAATCACGAATCACAACAGTTGTGCAGCACAAATATTTCTCGTGCAACACTTAGCAAATAATTTATAAATTTTTATATAGAAAAAACAAAAAAAAAAAAACAAACGAACGAAACTTTTATAATAATCAACACAACTATGGCGCATTCATAGGGCATTCGTCGAATAATTCAAATGTTAAGCAGTTACAAACAACTGACCACTTGACAAATACGAGTACATTGAATGAGAAGCCCCACATACTCGTATAGACAATAAAAATTCTTCAAACAATTTGTGATTTCGTTTTTATTACTCATACGCACCTGTGAGCGACATCATTTAGGCAACGCTGGCGAAAACGCGCCGACCAAAAAGCAAACAAATTGATTGGCACCCAACACACAGCCATTGCCAAAACAGCAAACGCACTTTCTTCTTTTATCATTGGCCACTGACCACTTGGCCATGTTTATTTATAAACCCCCGCGAGTCGTTCTAGAGAAACTCAACGGGGGGAAGCCGAGACGGACAAACAAACGGACACATTCAGTCTATTGTTGTCAGCTGAACACAAGAAAAAAATTGACATTTTGCGTTAAATTTTCAGACAATGGTGTGAGAGAACTTGTCTGCTAAGATCATTTATTTCAGATTTCATTGACTTTTTTTTCAGAATTCTTTTTCGAAAGGAAAACAAATAAACAATCGCACTCAAGCTCACGAATTTGCAAAGATTGACAAGCAGCTGCCGTTAAAATATTTTTGTCCAACGTGAGATTGTTGGCAATTTGAGTTTATCTTTGCACATGTAACAAATTCAATACATCAGGATCGTGCAAATGGAAAGTCGACGTAAATTCTGTTCAAAAATGTCTGTTGGTCATTTTAGACATCCGTCAATAACTTCCCACTGTTAAAAAAAAAAATTTTTTTGAATCCCCTAAACAAGATATGGGAGAGCTTCTCACAGTATGTGAGCTTACGTTATTACGTTCTATTTTGAAACGCACCAAACAAGAGCTCCAGTTTAGCGTCAATTCTCAATGTCTCACTTTAAGACGTATTTACCAGTCTTATCGATTACTCGACTACTTGAAGTGTTTCTTAGAAACATCGAAGTAACCGCCACTCAAAGAAAGATCGGTGGCTGAATGAGATATACAGGGTGGCGCAATAGAACGTGCATATTTAAAAAATAGATTAAAAAATAAATACAAAAGGTATGGTTAAAATAAATCTAAGGCATTGTAAAGTAATAAATGGAGTTTATTTTTTAAAAATAACATCATCTAAATGGTGCCCTCTCTACGACGGCACTCCTCTAACCGCAAACGAAAATTATTGAAAACTTTCTTCAGTAATACTGGTGTAATGGCTGCCATTTCACCACGGATATTCTCCTTGAGCTGAACGATGTTTCTTGGATTATTACTGTAGACTTTGTGTTTGAGGTGTCCCCACAAAAAAAAGTCAAGAGGCGTCAAGTCTGGACTACGTGAGGGCCATGGGATATCGAAATCAGTCTGCCAGGGAACATCTGCTTCACCACCGCCATGGAGTCATTTGATGTGTGACAGGTAGCTCCATCTTGTTGGAACCAAGTTCTGGAATTCACTATTCTTGAACTTTCAATTTCTAGAGCCAAAATCCGTCCAACATCTCAATATAGCGTTCCGTATTAACCGTGACGTTTTGGCCCCGCGCATTTTCGAAGAAAAAATGACCAATTATTCCTCTGCCAGAGATTGCTGCCCACACTGTCACTTTAGGACTATGCAATGGTTTCTGGTGTTTGGTTTTGGGATTTTCACTGTTCCAGTAACGACAATTTTGACGGCTTACGAACCCATTCATAAGGAAATGAGCCTCGTCAGAGAAAAGGATATTGTCAAAATTGGAAAATCGATTAAGCATTTCATTAGCAGGCGAGCCTTGCTATGAAGTCAGACTCTTTCAATTCTTGTGTTAATTGCAGCTTATATGGATGCAGTTTAAGATCCAATGTTAAAATTCGTTGCAAACTTCGTCGCGATAATTGTAAGACAGACGATCTCTTGCGAGTCGACATTTGTGCATTTCCTCGTACTGACTCCATAACTCTCTCAACATTGTCTTCGGTCCTAGATGTTCTTGGGCGACCGTTTGCCTGTGGTTTAAATGTTGAACCGGTCTCTTCAAACTGCTTTACCCATATTTTAATTAAATTAGCACTCGGAGCTTCACTAATTCGCCCTAGTCCATATTCAGCACAATATAGTCGCTTAGTAGCAATATATGAACGAGAGTTCTCGTAAAATGCGCGACGCTTCCCGTCGAAGTGATTCATGGCGACTAAAACCCCATGAGCCCGCCACCAAATACTGGCAGCCCCCCCCCCCCCCCCCCGCCCGCGTCTTTTCTTCCCCGCAAAAAAAGATAATGCAATATGCACGTTCTATTGCGCCACCCTGTATATACATCTCTTTGCTTGGAATCATCACTAAGAGAGAGTGAAGGTAAAAGTAGAATTGCATGTAAACTCAATTAATATTGTCCTAAGTCGTCCTGTGGTATTGAAAATGAAATGCAAAATTACATACTTGACAACAATCGTTCCTATTTGACTCATTCGCAGTCGGAGCATAGGATGTGCGCAAAATTTTGGCAGGACATAATATTTTGTAGCGATTAGGAGGTTCCATAACCAGCCAATCTGACTCATAGATGGTGTCAGTAGTTAAAAAAAAATATTTTGGTGAAAAGTGGTAACCTTAAAAAACATATTTTCTAAGTGTCAAAGCGCCACATTGTTTAGTATTTTTATGTGAGACATCAAAAGTAAACAATCTCAGTGAATTTGTGAACATATAAAAAAGTTGGTCGCTGCTATGTAATTCACTATTTCCATTCGTAAAATCTCAGTTCAATTAATACAGGGTGTCCGTCGGGAAGGTATACTACAATGTTTGTTTATAATTTTTGATTCCAAGAGAATGGATCTTATATTGATTAACGTTTTATTTAATGTCGGCAATTATGTATGGAATACAATACCAGATAAATGTCCGCCTCTGTCAGCCTCACAAATGCGAGCCCTTTTGAGCACATTTTTCAATACATTGTCACACATTTCCTCGTTTCTTGACATAAACCTTGCTTTTCAGATATCCCCACAAAACGAAGTCCGGGGCAGTCAAATCAGGCGACCGTGGAGGCCTATCAACATCACAATTCCTTGAAATAACATGTTGTGGAAAGAGATCTCGCAGTAATTCCATTGTAATCCTGGTTGTATGCGATGTAGCACCGTCTTGTTGATGCCACATATTAATCAAGCCCAAAGCATGCAGTTGTGGCGTTAAAAAGCTTTCAATCACTCCCCATTGACAGTTATCGTTACGCCGTTTTCAGTTTCAAAGGAATAAAGTCCAATGATTCCTCCTGACCAAATTTCACTCAGACTGTCATGTTTAATGGATGTAAAGGTGACTGATGAATAATTTGAAGGTTTTCCATTGCCCAGAACCGACTATTCTGTTTATTCACATATCCATTCAAATGAAAATGTGCCTCGTCACTCATTATGAATTTTCAAGAAAATCGGGGTTGCCATAGACGAGCTGTAACATCCTATTGGCATACGAGTATGTACGGCGGCGTAAATGGTCTTGTGGAAGAAGCTGTTGTGTCAACTGAATCTTAAATGGAAACAAATGCAAATCCTTGTGCAAAATTGTGGCCAAAGTTGTTGTTTGAAGACCACGCTCCTGATCACGGCGTCGAATTTTGAGGTTGATGGATTGTTTTGAGCACTTTCTTGAGCAGCAGTAATGTTTTCAGCCGATCTTGCAGTACGTTATGGTCCATGTTTGGTCTTATCAGCTACAAACCCTCTTTCTTCAAAATCATTCACTACACGACAAATAATGCGTCTTGTTGGCACGTTGTTTCTCCCAAAAATTTCACGTAACTTTCTCATCATCACAGTAAACGATGATTGATTTTGATAAAATGTTTTAACGATTAAAACACGTTGGTTTATCGAATATTTTTCCATAATAAATTTGCCACGTCTCTAACCCAGGACTGTCAAATATGAACTGTCAAGACCAATGTTTACCAAAATGGCGGCAAAACAAAGTAGCATACCTTCCCGACGGACACCCTGTATTAACGCCGAGCTAGATTCTACTCTGGGGGAGTCTGTCCCTTCGTTTACGATTGTAAAATATAGGATAGCAGAGTTTAAACGAGGCCGTACGTGCTGCCAAGACAAACACCGTAGTGGTCGACCAATTGAAGTGTCCACGCCAGACACTTTTAAGAAAATCCACAAAATTTTATTGGATGATCGTAGGCTGAAAGTGCGTCAGCTAGCTGAAATGATAGGCATTTCAAAAAGTGATATACATCGTATATCGTCCGAAGATTTGAAGATGAGAATCGTGAAGACATTTCAGTAGATTGTTTGACCATGTCTCACCGCAATGAAGTGGAATTTTTAAGTCGATTTATAACCATGGAAGAAACATGGGTCCGGTACTTTACACCTAAGACAAAGGAGCAGTCAAAGCGGTGAACTAGAATGGGTGAGTCGTGTTCGAAAAAGACAAAGACGGTTCCATATGCTGGCAAGGTCATGGCGTCTGTTTTTTGCGAGTATTTTTATTGATTATCTTTAGAAGGGAAAAACCATCAACGGTGAATAGTACGATAATTTACTGCAGCGTTTAAGTGATGAAATTATGGAAAAAGACCGCATTTGGCTTAAAAGAAATTACTGTTTCATCAAGACAATGCTCCAATTCATACATTCACTATTGCGATGGCCAAAATTAACGAATTAAAGTTCATCATGCAACTTTTCTGCCAGATTTAGCTCCCTCGAATAATTTTCTATTTCCAAACTTGAAAAAATGGCTCAATGATAAAAGATTTGCCAACAATGAAGAAGTGAACACCATAACATCAAGTTTGGTTCATTACACAGTGCCCGTTCTGCTTACCAGTAGCGGTCCACTGGGCACAATATGTCATAACCATACCACTGTTGAATATCGCTGGAAAAAGTGTACCGAGATAAAAGGAGATTATGTGGAAAAATAAAAAAAAATTTTCCCAACTTTTTTGTGTCCTCTTTTTCATGTCGGTTAGTTTTGTGACCGCCCTCGTAAATGACCTCCATGTTCGCGCATATTCGACCATTTGTCAGAAAATTATTCACTGCGGCCTGAAGGGTTGAAATTGGGGTCGTTTCTATTTTTGCTTTAATGGACTGCTTTAATGCAGTCGTATTCCTTGGTTTCGTTTTGTACACCTATTTCTAGACATGACTCCATAAAAAAAAGTCTGGTGCAGTCAGATCAGGTGGCCTTGGGGGCCAGCGGAAGGAGAAGTTTCTGGATATTAATTTATTTGGAAATTTTCCTTGGAGCTCCGTCATAACCAGTCTGATTATGTGTGCAGTTTCTCCATCTTACTGGAGCCAAATGCTATTGAAACGGATACGTCTTTGGCGCAGTTCTGGGTAAAAAAACTCTTTCAACATCTTTAAATATCGGTCCCCATTGATCCCCGTTTTTTGTTTGTGGACGATTCGTGCGCCATCCTGTATATCTATAATAATATAAAAATCGGAAATAATGTATCCGGTGTGAAACTGTAGCCGATTATGTTTCGATGTGATTCTCTGATTGTAACCCTAAAGCCACCTCTGTATGTTAAAAAATTCATCGCTGTCTGCTAATAGACGGTAAACAAATCCGTTCAATGTGATAAAGGGTATATTCAGAGGACACCAGCGATGATTTTTGAGTTGCAGTTGAAGTTCTTAGTGATGATAATTTGTGCAGAGGAAGTCTGCGCTGATACTAAAAGTGGTCTTGTATCATATAGGGTTATCCATTTCTTAGTTTCGAAAGTAAAGTTAAATAAAACATACATAAAGCTATGATTTCGATGAAACTTTTATTTCATTATAATGCTTGGACCTTGATATTATGTACGAAATACAATGTCCTTAGAATTACCACCTCTGATTTAATTGCAGCAGTGGATCATTTTGAGGTAGTTTTCGAAAAATACGGCCCAATGATACCTCCAGACTGTAATTCGCACCAAATAGTCACTTTTTCCGGAGACAATGGCTTTTCCACAACCACCTCTGGGTTCTCCGAGCTCCATATACAACAATTTTGCTGTTGACGTAACCACCACTGCAGAACATTTTGTTCGATTGAAAGCCCACGTTTGAATCACCAATTTTGTAGTAAGTTTAAAACATTTTTATGCGTTATTCTGTTGTTAAACGATCCACATTCGTAAATGGCAAACCTTTCGTCAAATAAATAACACCTCAGTTGACAGGTATTTAACAGCTGACAGCCTTGCCATATCGGCGATTTTAAACCACTACATGGTAGTAGATAGTAAAAATGATAGAAAAGTTGGAAAAATTCCCATTTCATTATAGGTTGGTTTAGTTCTTGTATAAAAAATACAAGTACCTTGCATACCATGAGGGAGATATGAGAGAGCTTCTCACGTCCACTGATTTCACACACGGGACTTATAATTAATGATGGCAGATTTTTTCGACTGTACACCAGTTTATCGCTAAAAAAAAGTTGGCCCATCAAAAACTTCTCTTCATAGTTAGTTTCTAATTTTTGTATTTTTAATAACCATAACATGAAAATAGGCCGCTCTCTTAAGCTTACTATCACTATTTTGTACTTCTAATTGACGAATAGTGGTTGAACCTGGCGATGGTTAGTACACGCGACTATCGTTTGCATGATAACAGGTTGAACCCCGCATACTGCCACCTATCATTATTTGAGCGGCGGCCACTTCGATGCGTCTGACAAATGTCGAGTACATATTGCTTTTAATAGGTGAATAAATAATAGTGCAATTGTTGAAACACTAAGCCACCAAATTGTTGAATAAAACATAAAAAGGGTATATATAGGTGCATTTAGCAGTTTTCAATTGCCGTGCTCGTGTTTTGTGTGCTTACTTGAAGGTAGAGGTGTAGTTGTTTAAAATATCCAAACACAGTCGTTGAAATGGCAAGCAGTTTCCCCGGTAAAGTCCAAACTCAAAGTAAGCTTGCACATGGCTATGAGATATTTTTGGTAAAAATACACGGTTTAGATCGTTTTTGAGCTTTTATCTGCTTTGAAGGATTTCCCATTCAAAAAAGTTTTCATGCTTCGGAATAAATGAAAACCGGAAGGTCACGTCAGGACCACAATATGGACATTGCATCATTGATATTCTTACGCCGCGTTACAGCCTTCTAGTTGGGACAGTGCCAAAAAGACACGGGCTTAGATCGCCTTTGAGCTTTTATCCGCTTTGAAGAATTTTCCATTCAAAAAAGTTTTCATGCTTCGGAATGAATGAAAACCAGAAGGACAGGTCAGGACTACAATATGTATGGATACTGCATCAACTCCCATCCAAGCTATAACTTTTTTTTTGGATCCGAATATCTTTCTTTTGACATTGTTGTTGATAAGAATTCATTTTTCATCCCCGAAGATGAATCAATGGAATCATGTCGGTTGCATTTATGCAATTAATCACTTGTGATTATCCACGTTGTTTATTGGATATCATTCAGTTAGTGCCAAACCAAACTTACGAGCTTTATGACAATTCCAAGCCGTTTCAAATGACCTTTAATGCCCGTGTGTGATACTTTTCTGCAACTTTTCGAGCAAAACCGTGTCGATCCAACTCGATAAAGGCTTTGATTTCGTACTTATCGTCTTTATTCAGCTGACTGGTCATTTTTGAGCTTAAAATTTTCAGAACGGAGGGCCCAAACCACACAGGTTACAAAAATCCCGGTGTGCTTCTGTTATTTTTCGGAAATGGCGAAAATTCTTTTTTTTTAGCTTCCATATTCACAAGACCATTTAAACGTAACTGCCCATATCACAAGCTGTCACTGGAAATGGTAGCTGTGTAACGGCGTAACGTAGAATTTAACCAGCTAGGCTAAAGCATTTTAGCCTTTTGTGAATTCTAAAATGTTTTAGCTCAGCTGGTTAAATTTACGCCTGGCCGCAAAGACCGATAGTGACTCGCCAGAAGCTGCGGGACCTTCGATGGGAGGTCTTTATGCGTCCATCTTTCACAGCGCAGCACTTTAGAATTCACAAAAGCGTCATCTATATGGAAAAATTAAAATCACTTCTTCCTAACTCAATATTTTATGAAATCTCAGAGGAGCATTTTTAGTCGTTACAGAAGGAATGAGCATACATTTGAAAAAAAGTTGAAATACATGGTGTGTAAAAAAAATATCAATTATCAAAATATCATTATCAATTTATAATTTATATCCTTCAAAGTAGTCCCCCTCAGATATAATACACTGGTGCCAGCGTTTTTTACAATCTTCGAAGCAGTCCTGATATCCACTTTTTGGTATGTCCTTGAGATCTCTCAGCGATTCGGTTTTTATCTCCTCAATCGTCGCAAAATGCCGTCCTTTCATGGGTCTCTTCAATCTTGGGAACAGGAATAATTCGCAGGAGGCCAAGTCTGGTGAATAGGGTGGCTAAGGCATGATAACGGTGTTGTTTTTGGCCAAATAATCTCTCACAAGCAGAGATGAGGAGGAGGTGCATTATAATGATGCAAAAGCCATACATTTTCTTCTTCCGCGTACTTTTCGTATTGCTTCACATAAACGGCGCATAACTTCAAGGTAATAATCCTACGCACTACGCCTTGGTAATCGGAGAAAACGGTGAGCAAAACCTTGACATTTGATCAAACTTGGCGTACTTTTTTTGGCCTTGGCTCTCCTGGACTCTTCCATTAAACGATTGATTCGTCACCAGTTATGACCCATTTAAGCAAACTGGATCATCGTTGACGTCATTCAACAACATCGGTAAACCGGAACACATTGAATATTTACATAAATTGAATATTTATAGAAAAGTCAACTGAAATATTACATCCGGTGCGGAACTGTAACCTACGCAAGTTTAGATTTGCTAAAGCCAACTCTGTGTATTAAAAAATTTGTCACTGTCTGCCAGTAGACAGTGAATAAATCCGTTCAACATGATAAAGGATATATGTAGTCAGACGACACAAACTATGATTCTTGAGTTGCAATTTAAATTCTTAATAATCATAAATTATGCAGAGTAAGTTTAGGCTGACACTAAAAGTTGTCTTGTATTATATTTTGTTATGTGGATCACACCATATCCTTTGTCCGCGTAGGGAAAACTCCTGCCTTATGCTAGAAATTTGGGTAGGCCATAAGGGTGTTGGCGGTTTAAATATTCAATTAAAAAAAAACTACGAAACATAAAAAAA
>JAHXMU010021142.1:0-13438 GCA_019455685.1 Philornis downsi
GAAGTTTTGAACGATAAGCGCTGGAAATTGTGTAACAGAACATATGGTAGGACTAGGTAGTTTGGTGTGTATTCTTCTATACGCTAACAAAAATTATCGTTAACGTACGTTGCTATTGTGATAAACAGCAGCCTGTGAATATCATTGACATTAGCCCGAGCCTAAAATTATACATCCAAAAGCGGAAATTTAGGGTATACAACTGTGCCAAATAACATGAAGAAAAAAAAAAAGACGCCATTGATTAATAAATGTAATGTTAGCTGCCCAATTAAGAATACTTTAGTTATACCAATTTCGTTGTCGGCACAACCATTGGATGTTGTGCAACTTTACATCTGCTGCCAAAACAGAATAAACGGGTAGTTATAAAGCGGGCGTATATAAATTAACACAATCACAACTGCCTAGTAGATGTGAAATCATAATTGCATGCCTCCCTAACAACCAACGAGTGTTGTACTTGCCAGACTGCAACGTCATCAACAATACCGTTCCCAGCATAAATGAAGTTAAACAAACAAACTGCAGCTGCAAGACAAAATACAATCATGCGAATACGATACCACACACGTGGCGCAGCGTCAGCAAATACCTGGGCAGAACATTAGTGCTAAGTAGCTTTAAGTACTTGGGTGATGGATTAGATTAAGGCAGTTAACTAACGGAACTCAAAATAAACGGTACGCTGAGAGGCTACCAGTACTTAAACCCTTTTGCGTTTTTATTCAATACGGTAAAGGATATTGTTAATTTATACACAAGTGGCATCATCTACAAAGATGCCCTTGCAATTGTGCTAAAATTTCAAGGCGAATTTTAACTCAAGTTACCTGTAATCCAACACGGCTCTTTCTTAGTCAAATGTTTAAATCCAGTTTCATATTTTGTAATTTTTTTGTATTCCTATATTCTCTGTAATTTGTCTTAATACTTGATGTATGGTTCAACGTATCATGGCTGCAAGTAACTAGGTAACTTCATGCGCATGAACAACCATGTTGTAAAGAATGATACCAAAATAAAAATAAAACCCATCGATGCGAGTAATAAACGATTGAGATTCGTTTTTCCAGGGGCATGAGTCTGATCCATGATTATAAATCCAAGCCCGCCGACAGTGAATAAGAAACTGCTCGCAAGACCTTCCATGATGTATTGGCCATTGACCCTGTATGGCATAAATGCTACAGGGCGAGAGTGTCCATTTTCATCAACTGTAGCGCCTACACTCGGTGGTTCGACAATAACATCGTATATTATCCCTTAAACGAAAACTGTTATATTAACACTCATCCAATTTTGTGCACAAAAAATGGCTACCGCACCTCCCGTTACCAAGAAGTATGACACCAGTATCCAACAAAATATAAAGAAAGGTGATGGTTTGGGTATGTGCACTCTTAATTTCACATTTGGAGGGACTAACAAGTGAAAAGGCAGTCTGTATAGAGCCTGCAGCATAGCTCTCTTCTTCCGTGTTACCTAAAAAGTTGTTTACGTGAGATCCCAATATCTTCAGATTTACCGACACCGATGCATTACATCCGATAACACGGACATGTTAGAGATGATATTAAGACATGGAGTTGTAAAATGTCGATATCTTTAAATATCGTTTATTAGTGAAAATGACTTGTAAACTGGTTGATCTGACAGATTTAATGTCATATAAAAAATGGTAGTGAAGTTTGAGACAAAATTTTTCCCATGGACTGTACCGATTTTTTTTTTGTGGGAAAAACTTTTAACGTTGACTTGTAAACAACGATTGCAATTACCATTTCAAAAGTTTCTTAAGTCTTTCCTCGTGAAAATACAAACGCCGTATCCGAATTTTTTATTGGCTTTCAACACTACAATCGGAAAAACATATGTTTTTATGTCATAATATGTTCCATAGTATATCTGTGAAGTTGTGTATTTATATTACAATTTATTATTTAGGCGTGGTATTAACAGTTGTAATCAGCTATATATCAGCTATTTACAAATTAGTATTATATCATTATTTCATAATAGTATTCATATTATTTGGCATGGTGTCATTCAAGACATTTTCTTACACAGAAATTTTGTTGAAAATTGTGCTTCTCTGTAAAAGATGAATTCTAATAGACTCTTGATGAAAGGTTATTTTCCGCACTTTTGTATAAAAAAATTCTATATGAAATGTGTCTTCCATGACACTTTTCTATAAGAAATTCATCAATTATGACACGTTTCTATAAGAAAAGGATGTTCCATGACACGTTTCTATAGGAAAAGCGCCTTCCATAACACTTTTATACAAGAAACCCGTCTTCCATGACACTTTTCTGTAAGAAAAGAGTCTTCCTTTTTCTTCCAAAAGAAAAGTGTATCGCATGATATTATCCTATGAGAATGATGCGATTCATGGCATTTTTCTATATGACAATTATTCAATGTTCTAAGCGAAGTTCATCCTTTCAATACACATTGCTGTATGAAAATGTCTTCCAAGATAATTATCTACACGAAAGCTGTGTTTGTTATAAAAAACTCTTTGTTGAGGAAGGTCTTCGATGAAGCATATATATATATATAATAGTGGCTTACAACTAACTTTTCATGCAGAAAAATATCCTGTCCAAGTGTTTCTTGGAAGGAGACATAAATGGAGTTCCAAACTTTTCCTTTATAAAAATTTTCTCCAAGATATTTGTTTGTAAAAAAGTTTATTCAAGACACTTTTCTATAGCAAGTTGTTGATCGACTGATTTTTCTTTTTCTTTATATATATATTCTTTGGAGCTAAATTTGTCCGTCAGACCAGAACACCAAAGAAAGACGTAACTTAACAATTATACAGGGTGATTTTTTAAGATTTATGGCCTGTTTCTCCATCTCGAACGACAGCTTTTGTTCGCATTCTAAGCGAATGAAAACTGATTTGCGTTTCTCTAACTCCACTTCTACGCGAACGGCGACTCGATCGAAAACGTAAGCATTTTCATACAAAATTGCGTTTCTCTATCTCGAACGAGCTGCCAACTCTGCGAACGCAAATGTCAAAATCACTCACTTGTTATTTTGTTGTCGAGTGAAGACAAATAAAACAATAACATTTGCAAAAATAAAAATATAAACGATGTGCATAGACTTTTCATGAAGAAAAGTCAATATCCTTAGACTTTTCATGAAGAAACGTCGATGTCCATAGAATTTTCATGAAGAAAAGTTGATGTCCATCGAGTTTTCACGAAGAAAAGTTAATGAACATTGGCTTTTCATGAAGAACATCAACTTTTCTTCATGAAAACTCGATGGACATCAACGTTTCTTCATGAAAAGTCTATGGACATCTTTCATCATCTTTTTACATTCGTCTGTAATAAGTTTTAATATGTAACTAATACTCATTTTCTTTTCAGACGTGGGCGGACTTGAAGTCTCGGACTAAGAAGAAGATAGCGGATAATAAGAAAAGTCTCCGAGAAACCGGTGGCGGCCTCTATCGGTTTAACAATCTGACAGAGTTGGAGCAAGTGATAGACCGAACATTGTTTCTGTCTTCGGCCGCAGCACCTAGTGGCGGGGTGTTTGGGGTCGAAGACAGCAACTATTCGATTCAAGCGATTGATGATTGCTTCCAGTCCTTAGAAACTCCGCCAATGACAAAAAAGGTTGTAGCGGTTATTACGCCAAGCAGGCAACAAGAAAAAAGTGACCAAGACCCACAACCACACGAACAACTGTCGCAGAGCCCCCCAAAAAGTTCTCAAAAGAGAAAAAATCCGTTGTATTACGAAAATGAGCAGCCTTTATGTTCGTCGGCCAAAAAGCGGAAGAACCGCATCGAAGTCCAATTGGCACTCATACGACGTCAGCTTCGAGTATCGGAGGAAAACGCGGCAATATCTAGGGAGCTGACGAACGCAACAAAAAGGTTAGCTGATGCCGCTGAAGTCCAAGCCGAAGCAGCGGAGAGAAGTGCCGATGCCGCTGAAGCCCAAGCGGAAAGCTTAAGGGCTATAGAAGAAAATACAGCAAAAATTTTAGAAACTATTGCTAAATATTTCAAAAAATAATAATCCCCAAAAATAGAAAAACATTTTTTTTATTTTTGTTTTCATTCACATTTATTTTCATCATTCACAAATAGTAAACACTTCCGAGTTGTTTATTGTTATTATTTTCTCTTTTTTTGTCATTTGCAGCTGATCGCTTCCAAATAGAGTTGCGTTTACCTCCGAACAATTTAGTATGATTTTTACAAAAAAGGTGCAAGATTTTCGAGCTGGCAATAATGCTATTCACAAATACATAAAAGTCGAAATTTGACATTCGTAAGTATCTCGAAAACTTTCGATATACAGAAACCCAATTTGAGTCGATTTTGGATTTTCGTTCGAGATACAGAAACTGGCCGTTAAGTTTTCAAGCTGGCAGCACTGGTTGGTTATGGCGTTTAAACGTCATTTGTCGAAGTGAAAAGTGTACAGTATACTCTGCCATTTCATCATGGAATGACGAATGACCTACCACAACGTCTTATTAGTTGAACTTGGTTGATATGTGGTTTCATCAGGACGGTCAACATGGCACACTGCTCGTGAAGTAACGGATATGTTGAGGGACGAATTTGGTGAGCAGCTTATCTCTCGATTTGGTCCAGTGAGTTGGCCCCTCTTGACTATATCTTTTGGAACACTATTGAAGCCTTAAATGGACAACATAACACGCGTTATTCGTGGAATACAGGCTGAAATGCTCATGAAAGTGACGAAAAATTGAACCTTCCGAATGAACATAATATATCCGATAAAATATTTGCAAATGTGTAATATTGTGTCTGTAAATCTATTGTTTTATAGATTAAATGTAAGGATGAAAGAAGACTATTTAAATGGCGAATTAGATTCGATAAAAATTATAAGTCCGGTTGGCTTCGATATTACTTGGCAAGTGCCGTTTTTATTTTACAAAAATGGCAATTCAATTTACAACAATAACATTTCCCAAGCGTCTTGACGTTAACAATTAATAAAAAGGCTCAACTGACATTACATTAGGAATTCAACATGCCAGTGAGGACAGAGAACAATACGAAAAAAATTAATTTAAAAGATGACATTGAGGGACGACTTGGGAATACAAAAACAATTAACAAAACACAGGAAACATTCCAAACAGTGTCTTTTTATATTACTATTTCATTTCGCAAATTTACGAATATATTATTGAACACATTACAACGTAAAAATGAAAAGGATGGCGTTGCTACTTAAATGAAATTTCACGTGGAAAAACATAGTACTGTCCTTTGGAAAAATTTAGTTTAAAATTTCACTACTATATTTTTATGTGCAAATCAGCATGGTATCAGTCTTTGTACTAAAAAGTTTAAACCCAACAAATTGTCAAACAAATTTGTACAATTTTGCAAACTAATTTTAGAGCTTTATTATAACGGATGGGCCATAAGGGTGTTGGCGGTTTAAATATTCAATTAAAAAAAACTACGAAACATAAAAAAAATATATTTGTATTTTTAAAAAGTAGAAGCATGGGAATTTTTAAGACTTAAAAATAATGTTGTCCAAATGGCTTCCCTCGGCTGCTTGACACTCTTGGGACCGAAGTCGCAAATTTTGGAAAACTCGTTGAAATTTTCACCTTAATGGCCATGTGAACAAGCAAAATTGTCGGTTCTGGTCCGAGACTAATCCCCGACGCTTGCATGAACGTCCACTTCACAGCCCTGAGCTTGTCGTGTGGGCTGGGATAACGTCAACCGGTATTATTGGACCATACTTTTTTGAGGACGAAAGAGGGCATGCGATGACGGTTAGAGCGAACAATTATTGCAACATGCTAGCAGACTTTTTGGTGCCAGCTTTGCAAGAACTTCAAGGCAATACCTCGAGGATGTGGTTTCATCAGGATGGGGCCACATGTCATACGGCTGGGGTATCCATAGAGCTGCTGAAAAATGTTTTTCCTGGAAAACTCATTTCGAAAAGGGGGGATATTGAATGGCCCCCACGTAGCCCCGATCTCTCTCCATGCGATTATTTTCTATGAGGCTACCTCAAGTCGGTACTCTACGAGAATAATCCGACCAATTTAGAGCAGTTGAAGAGGAACATTATTCAGGAAAGTAACAAAATACCGAGAACAACTTTTCAACGAGTTTTCCAAAATTTGCGACTTCGGTTTCAACAGTGTCAAGCAGCCGAGGGAAGCCATTTGGACAACATTATTTTTAAGTCTTAAAAATTCCCATGCTTCTACTTTTTAAAAATACAAAAATATATCTCTTTTATGTTTCGTAGTTTTTTTTTTAATTGAATATTTAAATCGACAACACCCTTATGGCCCACCCTGTTATAAAATATTTAAAATATTTTGGAAACATCCAACAATATACCAGAAATTTGCATTTGTTTCAATGGTATTTCGGTACTTCTTGAATGGAATGTTTTCCTATTTTTAGAAATTGCAAACAGAGGACAGTTTTACTATCCTGCTAATAATTTTCTTTGTATCTAAATGCAATTATAGTACAATGTTCTTTCAGTGATTTCAAAATTGCATTCTGTGTAATACTTCGAGAATATTTTGGAAATTTTATATGAAGATAGATTTCTGAATGAAAGCTTCTTATGAAGATATTTCTCTGCATAAAAAGAGAGTATTTTCTCCCCAATTAGTGTTGTATTGTAATTTGATTTAGATTTGGCTTTTAGGCTTATAGATTGCAATTTGTATAATAAAACTGGTTTTTTACATGAAAAGAATGTACTAAGTTATTTTTCTTTATGAACCCTGCGGAACTACATTTCTGTATGTAAAATTCCTACGTACACGCATTTCTATATGAAAAGTTCCTATGAAAACTTGCTTTTTTATCAGCGAAGTTTACTGCCTACGTTACGTGTTTTTAAGATACTTTTACGCAGATTTGCAGATAGCCGTCGATATTAGAAGCCGTTATAGACAGATAAATTAGGCGGTCATTGCTAGCCGATTTCTGCCGAAGAAATTCATGTCGGCGGCGGCGGTAGTTTGCTGGTTTTCATCGACCGGCTTGGAGTTCCAGTTCCCGCTTGCACAGTTTCGCAGTTCCATTGCCTATGGACTAGTATTTTTGATCAATTTGTTTTGCTACTGGCTTCGGAACGTACAGAAAAAAGAAATTCAATATACGAAGAATTTCACAATACTGTCAGATCTTTAAAAACTTTCATCAGTCGGAAAGGACATTGGGAACTGGGAAAATGGATATGGTGGTACAGGATCCCAAGAATATACCCTGTAAGCAAACTATACTAATTACTGATTACAGTCGAGGTAATCAATTTTGGATTTGTCTCTCAAGTGGAGTTGGCCGGGACGGCGCAACCAGAGAAAAGAGTAAAATCTATGTCGGATATGCCAGTATGGTTGCGGTCAGAAGCTTATTATGATCTGGTGGGATTTATAAACGGCATTAGCAAGGCCATCCAGGGCAAAAGGATAAGTTCTGACTTTTACGTATCACCGGCTATGAAAAATTTGGTTGAAATGTTTGACAAGCTGAATGCAATGGTCGATGAGACGCCTCCGATTGACCAACCACAGCGTTTTGGAAACAAGGCTTTCCGAGCATGGTCGCGTAAGATGAACCATGTAAGTAAACGATGTGATGTTAAATTTTTGGTGAGTTCACTGCGCATCTTTCGTAGGAGATATTTCTCATTCTGCAGAATTCGATTCCTGCGGATAAGTGTAAATTCGTTACGGAATTAGGTTTCTACTTGTCGGAATCTTTTGGCAATTCCGTTCGAATAGACTATGGAACTGGACATGAACTCTCGTTCGTTTTCTTCCTGTGTTCCCTGTTCAAGTCCAGCGTCTTGGAAGAAAGGGACAACGTAGCGTGTGCCCTGTTATTGTTCAACACGTATCTGGCGTTTGTTCGACGTCTGCAAAAGACATACCGTATGGAGCCGGCTGGCAGCCAGGGTGTCTGGTCTCTCGATGACTACCAGTTCATACCATTCATCTGGGGTAGTGCTCAACTGGCATGTAAGAGGCTTCTTTATATTGTTCTCCGCATTTAATTCTATGAATATGATTTTAGTCCAAAGTCCTTTTTCACCTGACAAATTCTTGGATGAGGAGATAGGGACATCTTTTAAGGATGACTACATGTTTATAAGTTGTATAGATTTTATAAAACAGGTAGGAATATGAAAACATATAACTAATTGTTGTAATTACTTCCAAAAATATTAACTATTAAACAATTATTGGCTTGTAATTTAGGTGAAAACTGGACTTTTTGCCGAACATTCTTATCAGCTTTGGAGTATTTCTGCAGTGCCATCTTGGTCTAAAATTAACGCTGGCCTTGTTAAAATGTATCAGAAGGAGGTAAGAAGAAACTGTGCAAATAAAGCAAAATTAAGGTTTAGGCGTTAGGAAAATGAATATGAATTCCATGATTGCAATAGGGTGAAAACTATTAAAACATGTCTGTGTCTTTTCGAAGGTAAAGATATTTTTGTTAGGGACAGCGAGGAAAAAACGGAATTGTATACTTTTGCATAACTTAATTCTTTTTGTGTGAAATATGACCAAATAATGTTTCTTTGTATATGAATTTTGATTTTCTCGGTTTGTTACTGACTACGACATAGTATAATCAATGTAGCTTGCAATATGCATGTTTTTAGAAAATAACTAAATTTTTTGGAAAGTATCAAATTTTTTTTAGTTAAATACGATGATTTAGAGCTTCTCGGTCAAACTCAACCATATGAAAAACATAATTTGCGTATATTGCAATATTTAATGTGATGCTATGATTGATATGATTGTGTCCAAAAGACACAATATAGTTTCCATTTTAGTTAGATTTTATCTTATTACACATACGATTTTTGTTGCCCATCGGTGGAAAAAATCTATATTAAGTTGCGTCGTTTAATGTATTATAATTGATAACATAGTATTCAAAGTACGTACTCTCTTCGTTTGTCAAATAATCGAATGCAGTGTTATTAAAGTTGGTCACTGTGCTATTACATACGTTAACTCAGAAATTTTGTGGCATAAACACAAATTATGTCATGATTTCAGAATATTTGAAACATGAAATATTGTTCATTGCTTAGAATAAATTATGGTGTACAAAATTGAAACACAATAGATTTTTGTAGATGAACATTTTTGTGCTAAGGCAGTATTAATATTCATAAAAGCAATACAAAATCCACAATATTTATATCATTTATGAACTTACATTTATTGAGTGAAATCGAATATTGCAAGAATTACGAATAACATCGTATCGTATGGATTATACCAACATTTTATTTTTTAAAAATCGTTGAATATACAATAGAGAATATATCAAGAAAATTGTGTTCAACCGTATAAACGTAGATGGCGTTATAAAGAGAATATAAAGAGAAGATTTCATAGTTAGCTTAGGTGGCTGAAAATATAACTAGTGTTTATGCACTACAACAGTCAATCATGCGAAATTCGTTTTCGTCGATTCTGTCATGGTCATTTTGATGTTATAGAAATACAACGCTCTGGAAGGCCAATTGTAGAAAATGTTGGCAGAATAATGGAAATTGTCAAGTTCATCATGTAAGCACTTGTTCGATAACTCGGGAGCTAAAGATTGCACAAAACCCCGTTTGAAACCACATGAATGAGGTTGGATACAAAAATAAGCCCAATAATGCATTAAACCCTCATGGATCTAATTTCCATCCGTGATTCGTAACAAAATCGGCCCATCTCAAAGCACAATTATCGCTCTTCCCGACGGTATGCATTTCTTAACGAGTACTTTGGTTGTGAATGCTGCTGCAAGATTATATGTTGTACAGAAACTGTGTCTCTTGTATTTTATTTTCCAATGAAGTTAAAATAGTAGAAGCGGTTCTTTTCTAAAATATTAAGCTGATTTTATTACTTCTTTTTCAGATATTATCGAAATTTCCAATAATACAGCATGTTTATTTTGGATCCTTAATGTCATTTAACAGCGTTAAAGCCGGAATTACAATATCAAATGCGCGATTAGGATTCATACCTCCCGCACCGCCGAATAGAGCCTCGATAGGCCATTCAATGAACGTCGACGCAACTGATTCCATGGCTAAGGATATCAACAGTAGCAAGCTAGTTCCACCATCAAACGCGAAATAATTTTTAATTTGATTTTACTAAAACTGAAAATTCAAAATATTGTTTCGTCTTAGGAAATATACATAAGCTTCCACATACAAATAGCTTTAAGGTTTCATTTAACCAACACTACATACAATAAATGTATGATCGAGAATGTTTGATCGATATTACAATATCCAGGTACATTTTGGAGTTTCTTCTGATTTTGATTTATTTCATTTATTGAACAGTCTTGGAATTTAATATATACGTCAGCCCAAATTGCAGTTTTTTTTTTATAACCAAGTTAACAATTTTACAATTCCTAACTGGTTAGTAAATCACAATATGCATAAATTGAAATAAATACTACTCCAATATTATTATATTTAATTTCATTTAATTTATTGAACAGTCTTGTAATTTAAAGCCTTTTGGCCAATATTAAACAAATTACAAAATGCATAAAATAAATACTACTTGAATTTGAAAAACAAAATATAACTTAGAATATAAAATTAAATTAACTAGTAACAATTACCTATAACGCTCAAATTGAAGTACACCACAAAGTAGGCGATATGAAGGGAAATAAAAATAATGAAAAAAATTAAAAAATATTTAAATATTTAATATCAACCAATAATTAACAAATATCACTTGTAAATACAAGGATTAAGATGTAAAAGAATATTCACCTACGTCAACTGCATATGATAGATAAGTCTATTACGAAATATTGCGTAAGATACATTTAAATTTTTAAGCTCATTTGCCAATGCATTATAGCTACGAGCTACTCTCATATTGGAAGCGCAGACATTGGTTAGAATATATTTTGTAAAAACATAACAACAATTGTACATCGACAAATGCAGGAAATGAACATCCCAGAAATTTAATCACAAAGGTGTTATATGTACACGTCTCTTGAGGGAAAAGAATAGCTCTGTTCAAAGATAACTGAAGGAGTTTCAAACATTTTTGACTAGTAGCATAATATTTGACATAACTAGAGCAGGAACCAGTTGCTTTTTCACATATAGCGGGAGCGACAAATTAGTTGTATATAATTGTCTCAATGCATAGTTAACACTTAAAACAACGTGATTAATGTGCTTCTCAAAGCGCAGCTTATCATCTAATAAGGCTTCCAAACATTTAATGTCATGCACAAACTGTAAATTAGGACCATTATAAACTACTGACAAATTCCCTTCAGATTGGTTAGAACCAAGCATAACTTTGGACTTAGAAGAATTGACACAAAGTCTGTTCTCTGGCCTCCAATCACGTAACCAATGAAGCATATAAAGTATTTTCTCCTGAAGAACGTCTGGAAACTGGTAATCCCCTTTAAATAGCAACTGAATATCATCAGCAAATATACGGTTCACACAGAGTATCAAATCTTGGAAAAAGATCGTTGATGTAAAGAGTGAAGAGAATCAGGCCCAAGACCGAACGTTGCGGCACCCCACTCTTTACGCTGAGCACATTACTATGTCTACCATTGGCACAAACTTGTTCTTTCCTTCCTGAAAGGTAGGAGTAAATTAAACTACAAGCATTGTTCGCTAATATAACTTATAAATCAAAAATTTATGATCCACTCGATCAAACGTTTTTCCAGATTTAATGACACCAATATACATAATTTGCTCCCATTGAAATTTTCTCGAATACTATCAGTCAGACCTAGTATCAAAGAAGAAGTGCTTCAATTCGTTCTGAATCTACATTGACAATCATTCAAAAAAGACCTAACCTCAAGATATTTGGTTAATTGGATCTTCAAAATATGTTCCACTATCTTTGACAAAATTGAAATTGGCCTATAACTGGCCACAGACTGTGTCGAGTCCTTTTTTACCACAAGGACTATTTTTTATAATTTCCATGCTGATGGATACTCAGATGTAGTCAAGATGTTGTTCACAATCAGGTATGTTCCAGATTCTACTTTGGAGTAAAAATAGTTTGTAATCACTTCAATTTGACACTTGGGTGTTCTGAATTTTACTTTTTACTTTTCATTTCTTTTTTGTTTTCGAACATCAATTCGTAGTGAATTGCATTGTTCTAGAAACTACTTTGGGCAAAAAGAAGTGGTTTAAAAATACTTTGAAATTTTATTGTGAAACAAAAATTTTTCCAAATAAACATGTAAGTATAATGAATAAAAGTGGTCAGATTCTTTGGTTGAATAAAAATGTTCCTTGTTTGAAGGGGGAAACACAAGAATACTACGCAGGATGCAATAATGCTACGTTTTATGTTAAGTTTCCACCTTTTTGGGGCTTAGTAATTTCCACGTGAGTTCCATCAATGCATCCTACTACACCGGGAATACCAAATTTTTGCATGAAGTGGCACTTAGACAGATGTTGTTCTTCAACTGCCATTTTCAATTTAATCCACCTAGGACAAATATATTTTTCTAGAACAATAAGAACTCGATTTAAAATTTTGCAGGTGGTGCTCCGTTCTAAGGCCATATTAGTGTCCTTTTCGACCCCTCGTTGAAAGTTCTGCCGGAATGGATGACTTGGGCAGTCTCAATTTTATGCAATGTAAAATGTTACGAAATGCATCTTTGTTGATGCGCTAATTTTGTAAAAACCTAATAGTTTTTATTAAAAATATATTGAATGTACTTAAGTACCATATCGCCCATATCCAGAGGATTTGAGTGATCCCGTAAAATCCGCCTTTGTAATTTCGCTCTTGCATATTCATTGGTTTGGTATATAGTGGACACTAACACCGCATTCATTATTTATTTATCCTTTATTTATTTATTTGTCCTTATTATTTATTTATCCTTTAATTCTAAATAAATAAATCACAAACAGTAGTTTTAATAACTAAATTTTATTTTCAAGTTAATATCAGCTGTTTATAATTTCTGTTTTCGAACTTCATTTCATATGAGAAAATGAAACAACAAACCGCTTCATTTGCAGAACATCCAAAACAAAATTTTAACTTTTCAAATCGTATTTTACTTTAATTTGTTGCGGGTCTGCGTGCCGCCCAAATCGCCTAGATGCAGAAAAAATTCTGCGCGGAGCTTCGCCAGGATGTGCCATTTTTCCAGCATGGAGGCACGAAACCAACTTAATGTCCTTTTTGTCCGTGCTCAAAACTTTTAATGAACGGGAGGGTTATAGCTGGCGGGGGCGATAATTCACATCCGTACCCAGTCCCTTGCTGGCGTTCATTATTTTTAATTTTCGGTTCCAATGACCATGTGCAATTCCACGCCATGTCGGCAACAAGATTGGGAATCACTGGCGAG
>JAHXMU010021142.1:13448-25872 GCA_019455685.1 Philornis downsi
TGACGGGTCCACCCAAAGAATTAAAAGTAAACGGGGGGAAAAAGTTAAGAAATAAGAATATAAAAAAAAAAAAAATAGGATAAATGTATGGAATAGAATTAAGTGAAAATATAAAGTTCAGATAAAATAGTGAGCGTTGTAAAACGTGACGCCAATAAAAGGGGGATTAATGATTTAAAAAAAAAAAACAATAATAATAATAAGTATATCTCGCATATAAAAAAAATCTTACAAATATTCACTTCATCCGACATACTGGAAACACCGGTTTGAAGCGCAAAAGATTAGGTTTTAGGGAGCTCCCTCAGGCCTAGGAACGGCAGATAGATTGTTTCCCGGTAGTAATTAAGATTGTAGGGGGAAGTGAGGAAATTATCGGGTGTTTAACACGAAAATAGAACTGAAATGCGTGTATCGTTACCTTTTGGCGTTAGGTTGTTGTCTCATTATTTGTTGCATGTAATTAATTTTTTTTTATGTTTAAATATTTATATTTTTCTCTTGCCTTAATTTTGAATTTATTTAATTGTTAAAAGGATTCAACAAAAAAAAAAATTGTGGTTAAAACCGAATTATTCGCATAGTTTTTTTTTTGAGGAGTTTAAAGTAATAAATAAGTATGTATTGAAATAGAAAGAAATGGAATTATTCGGATAGAGTTTTAATAGGGATGGTGATGTAAGAAGGTAAGTGAAAAGCGGCGGAATTAAGGGGCCGCGGGAAACGACAAGGAACTGTTGCGGCTACGGCAAGGAAAGGGCGGCTGAAGGAAAAGACCTTCCTTCCGAGTGGTGTGTTGTGTTGTGTGATAGTACTTGTTGATTAGTGTGTTCTATAATTGTGAGGGACGATAGGGCTACGCAGTTGGGAGAAATTCACGCCTTGGAGGAAACCGCCGAACTTGAGCTAGTCGGCCTCATACAGCAATGAACCATAACAAATTCTACTACTTTTTTGGAACATGCCTGTATATATAGGAAATGGATTGAAATGTAGGGGAGTACTAATTTTAAAGATTTCAAAGAAAATTCGTCACAGCCGGCTGCATTAGACTTAATCATTAGAAACGCTTTGTCCAAGTCCCATAGCTCAACACATTGAAACGAAAAACCAATTTCCTGCTGCGTGAAATTCATAACATTATCACCATATGAATCCAATTGATAGCTTACAAACGCCTCATTTAGTTAATTAACATTCACGTTACTCGGAAAAGATTTGCCTGAAGAAAACCTATTGGTTGTTAATAAATTCCACAATCCTTTCGTTGATTTACACCTAAGTGCACTGGAATGTCCATCAATCTTTCCCTTTCTGATCACAGATTTAGCCTTATTCCTTGTCCTGCAAAATCTTTTTCCAATTAACTTCTGTTTTATCTTCCAAATATGCTTTATAAGCCAGATCGCGAATTGACGCACAATACGTTAAATTTGGGGAGTTAATCCAGTTATCCTTAAAAGCAGGAACTATTTTTCTTTTAAGTGGGAAAATAATATGTATCGATGAAAGGCAAGAAATAAAAACATTAAGTTGTATGTCGACACTGTTTGTAGTGTACAATTGTGAAAAATCTATGGAACTTATGAAATCACGCAAGGAATCAAGCAGAATTTGATGTGTTACTACTCTAATGTTTCATAATAATTGTCAGTACTAATATACAAAAATGTTCACTGACAATCGCCACTACCCTATTTATTTATTTTTTCTGTTTTTGTACAATCAAATATTTTTGGAAAAATGTGTGTTAGGGACTTTTAGGGGTTATATATACATATATTTTTCTATTTTTGTTTATGTCTATATAACTCATAAATTGTTATGCTGTCAATATGTAGTCCATAAATAGGCGTTGATTGATTAATAAATATATATGAATATGAATATGAACATGGAGTCCAAACTCATCCCCGAAAAATCGGAAACAGGCCACTTTGGATGAGTACTGGTTGGGTGATCGACCAAAAAATCAAAATCGATTTTCTTGGCTTGAAGTCGATGAACAGCTTAAACAAAAGGAAGTCGTTCACAAATCCCCTCCAATTTTTGTTGATAGTGTTGTCAAAATCCAACCACTAATTAAAGAACTCAACGAAAAAGTAAATGAAGGATACGTTCTTAAGGTACTAAACCACAATAGAGTGAATTTTCTTTTCGAAAATCGTGAAAGTTTTGGAAAATAAAAATACAGAATTCTACACTTAAAAATTTGAAGAGGAAATAAATTTCAAAGTAGTGTTAAGAAATCTCCATTATTCGACGGATGAGGAGGATATTGTTGATGCTCTTAAAAATTTAGAACACAACGTCAAATATTTCCATAATATAAAAAGCAGGTGAATTAGAGCCCCATGAAAACAATAAGGATGTATATCAAATTAAAAGATTGCTTAACACGATCTTTTGAATCCCCTCGACCAACGAGGGAAGTCGTACAATGTTCTAATTGTCAACACTACGGACATACTAAGGCTGTGTGCCATAGAAACCCAAGTGCATTAAATGCGTTGGAGAGCATCTATCAACAAATTGTTCTCGAAAAGCTCCAACTGCAGATATAACATGTGTTTTGTGTGAGGGAAATCACCCCGCAAACTATAAAGGTCGCCAGGTCTATCAAAAGATCATTAACCCCAATAAAACCCCTTCGGCCAAAAGAGCCGATAATTCTGCCCAGCAGAAAACAACATCTCGCGTTGTTTCTGATAAAAATATTACCTTTAGGCAACCTCCGGGTTATTTTCCCGTTTTACCAGGCCTTAGTAAAGCTGGCAAGCAGCCAGCAAGCCCCTCGTCAATTCCCGTAGAGTCAGCCCCTCTTATTGCTGAAAAGCAACCGGGCATCCCCTTGCTATGCACTTTTCCCGCCTTAGGTGCAAATTACCCGGCACCTCTACAAGGCAAGGCTGTCGAAAGGCGCCATGGATTCACATATGCAGAAACCGCTAGTAACGGAAACAATCCAAGATACAATACAAGAGAATCTGATATAAATCCAACAGAGAGCATATTGATCACTACACTCACTGATGAATTCCGCGAAATGGTGGCAGTAATGAAGCAGATGATGCAGCAAATAACTGCAATGACCACAATGTTGGTAACTCTAATGTCTAAAATGCCATAAATTTGATCGATTGATAATAGTCTTGTGGAATGCAAACGGGTTATCTAAACACAACCTGGAAGCCAAAACACTTGTAGATATCCATAATATCAACGTTCTGCTTGTCTCTGAAACTCATTTTACCCGTAAAGATTATTTTTCTATATCGAACTACAAATTCTATCACACAATAAATCCTGATTGTACAGCACATGGAGGCTCTGGAATACTTATAAGAAACAACATAAAACATCATTTGTCAAACCCATATGCAAGGTCAGAAATACAAGCCACAACAATAGTGGTTGAAGATTGGTCCGGCCCAATAAGTATCTCCGCTTTATATAGTCCCCTCAAACACAAAATAAGTTGTAAAATGTACAAGGAGTTTTTCAAAACACTTGGTAATACCTTTGTCGCAGGTGGCGACTACAATGCCAAACACCCTCTGGGGCTCTAGGCTAACAACAACAAAATGCCGTCAACTTCAATATTCAGCTGAATCAATGAATCTATACACGATATCAAGTGCACAACCGATTTATTGGCCAACAGACTGCAGCAAAATCGCCGATTTACTATATTTTTGTGTGACAAAAGGTATTAAGAAAGAGACAGTGCAATGTGAATCCATTTATGACTTGTGGTCTGACCCCACCTCAGTATAGGTAACTCTGGGTAGAAAAATATTGCCTGCATCAAAAAGTTGTGTACTCCATAATAAACGAACTGACTGGAATCTCTTTCGACATTTGGGAAAAGCTATAGTAAATATACACATTGCTTTAAACTCAGATAACGATATTATAAATGGAGTTGAGCAGTTTAATAATATTACCCAACAAGCAGCTTGGAATTCTACTTGTTTGAATGAAAAAAATATACCCGAACAGAACAAAGTTCCATTGAGTATAAGAGAGAAAGTGGCTGAAAAAAGAAAGGCAAGGAAAAGGTGGCAGAGAACTAGATATCCGCCCGATAAAGCGGTTCTAAATAAGTTAACAAAAGATCTCAAAGAGATCTTAAGTGTAGAGGATAGTAGAAAAACTGACAGAGATCTGGAAAATTTAGATGCAACTGCAGCTACCGACTGCTTTTTATATAAAGTAATAAAGCGTACGAACAGGTCCATAAAACAGGATACCCCTATTCGAACCATACAGAGTACATGGGCTAAAAGTGATTCTGAAAAAGCTGAAACTTTCGCAAAACATCTGGAGAAAGTGTTCGTACCTAATGAACAACATGGTAATGATACTTTTTTAAATGAGCTGCACAACTTTCTAAGTTGTTGTGTCTAGTTGTTGTGGACAAAAAGGTCAGTCGCACCACTGTTTGGCGGAAAGCTGGAGTTTGTCCTCAAGAGTGAAAAGTGCAGATTATAACTGAGTTTTGGAAATCAGTCTTATCCTATTTCTGGATGAAAATGGGGGCACAATTGACACAAATTTCGTTGGCGAGGAAAGATCTCTTCAGTTCAAATACCAGGTATTTCTTAAAACGGCATTCGTTCTTTTTCTCTCCTAAATCTTCCCTTTCTATTCTCCCATTGTCCCGGCAGCTAAGTGACCAGTGCAAAGTTTGCGCGTATGCTGATGACCTACTCATCATAGTTGAGGGCCCCTCTCGTTTCCAGGTGGAACAGAGGGTTTTGGCCATGATGACGATAGTTAGGCAATGGTCGGAACATGTCGGCGTAGATGTTGCTGTCGATAAGACCAACATGATGCTATTGCGGGGTAGATTATCTCGCAAGCCTCTTGTTCGTTTGCCTGATTTGTCTTTGCTCAGGTGCGTCACCGAGGTGATGTACTTGGGTGTTGCCATGGGAGAGCGAATGAACTATTTGCCTCATTTGGATAGGCTGAGAGGGAAGCTGGTTGGCGCTGTCGGCCAGCTTAGACGAGTGCTGAGGAGTGACTGGGGGCTTAGCAGACGAGCTGTTCGTATCGTCTATCAGGGGCTGTTTGTTGCTATGGCAACTTACGCTTCCTCTGTGTGGTACGAATCGGTGAAGTCTGCATTCGGGTACCGTAAGATCCTCTCTTGTCAGAGAGTGATGTTATTGGCTTGCATGCCAGTGTGTCGTACGGTTTCGACAGAGGCCTTTCAAGTACTGATGGGTGCTGCCCCGCTGGATCTTGTCGTTATCCGTCGCGCGACGCGAATTCAAGGCCAGGAAAGGGTATGCACTTATGGGAACGGACTGGCCCATTGAGGGGGTAGAGAGCATGAGTAGGGCTGAGTTTAGGGGGCTCTTGGACGAATGTGTCTTGTCGAGATGGCAAACACGTTGGGAAGAGAGTCAGAACGGACGTGCAACATTTAGGTTTTTGCCAGATGTTAGGTACGTTGGAAGAAACCCTGACTTTGGTTTTAACCTCTGCCTTGGTTTCTTACTGACGGGACATGGGTCACTCAATGCCTTCCTGCATAAGAGAGCCCTGTCCGATCGCGAGTCGTGCAATTGTGGTGCACCAGTCGAAGACTTGCGGCACGTTTTGTGCGAATGCCCCTTATATGCAGATATAAGGGACCTCCAGGGATTAGCGATAACAAGGTCTGGGGATGACTGGGTGGTTAGCAACATGCTCTCTCCACAGGGTGGTTTGGCTAGAGCAACGGTGTTTGCTTCCAGAGCGTTTGGTCGACGGAGGGCTACTGTGACGTAGTTGGGGGAAGTGGGTCTGCTGACCTTTTCACACAGTCTGACCTGGGGGTTGAGCGGCTGTGGGACTGTTCGGATCATGCTGATCCCACAATACCGTTCAGCTTGATTGTTGGCAGCTGTGTGCTCGTTTGCGGGGGCACCAGTCGCTGGGCCGCAAGGGGTTGAAACTGGAAGTAGATTTTCTACAGAGTTAGATTATCTACGAAGTTTCACCAGATGCTTTGTCTGGTACCGGAGGTGATAGGGATACATACGGGCAGGTCTCGGGTTCGTGCCCTGTCATATGTATCTTGTTGATCTCTCGGGGGGTACGGACAGGCATGGGGTCTTCCCTATGTCTATATTTCATGGTTGCCGTTCACCGTCGCCGAACGGAAGGGGTTTGGAGTTTTCCCCGCCTCCCACCGGTGAGGATACTGCATCCCTGCAATGTAGTATCGACCGTTCCATCTGCCTGGGGTCTCCGTGCCTGCAGGTATGTAAAAATGTCCAGTCTGTATCTCTTGCCACAGGGCGACCAATCCCGTGAAGTATGGTGTATAAATCACGATTTGGTAGTAGTTTAGCCATGTGCTTTGCTGCGCAGCTCCAACCGGTGAGTTTGGCCGGTAGCGTGGGGATCAGGAGGCCCCGGGACTGAGTTCCCGCCTGGTCATTTGGTGTAGGACCCCTAGTGGGAGCATCACGCGGGTTGTGGTTGATACCAAAATCGCTGGTAGAGACTTTTTGCTCGAATGTGGAGTTGCATTGCAACCGAGTACTACAGACCCATAGAGTAGCAGAGGTGGTAAGATAGGCCTCACCTCCACCAATGGGGATTATGTTCCATACTAACATAATCAATTTGGTATCTCCTGGCTGCGAAGAAAGGGCTGCCAATATGTGTTAATAGCATAATTGTTAGCCCCTTTCCCTAGATAGCCCAAGTTTTTACTTGACGATCTCAGGGGGGCGTTGGCAATCGCATTGTAATATGCTCAGTGTGTCGCACACCGTGGGTAAGGCCTTCACGGCGAGATTCACGTTAAACCCTCGTAGACTTCTCCCATTGTCCAAAATTCCTTTGCCATCTTAGTCTTTAAGCTTTTTATTAGGCTTTGTAAGTCTACCGAAAGCGAATGATTTCAAATAAATTGCCCCGTCTCGTGTATTTATTTATAACGTTTAAAGCGTTTGAAGGTGTTCAATTATTCCAGAAGGCAAAGAAGAAGAATATATATATGTATGTAATAGTATTATAAATTTATAAGTTTTGTTACGTGCACCTACGCGCGCCACTAAGACGGCTGCGGCACCGACTAGCTCATTGCGGCTCCAACACGGCGGGTACCAACACTCCATTTTAAGTCTGGGCACGAACACTAAAAAAAACTGAAATAACAACAAAACAAACAAAAAAAAAAAATCAAAATTTCACAATTTTGGTGGATGTCCTCCACATCGCCCGCCCTACCATGACCACAAATGTTTCCACGTCTAGTTGTTTTGTGGCCCACAAAACCCATTACCACCTACCACTTACTACATCTTTCCTATCCCTTATCAAAAAAACTTAGCACATCATATTTCCTTACTAACTAACTCACAATTTTATTAATCTCCAACAAACATATCGATTTAATTACCTAACAACATCAAATTTTAACTCAACTAAGAAAAACACTAGACTGTCCAACTAACAACGCTAGTACCTACAAAGTTCCTTCTTCTTTAGACTCTTCATTTGCGTCCAAAACAAAACTCACTTTTCCCCAAAATTTGCCTACCTTAATGAGCTCACTGAGGCGAATTTATCTTCGGCTATTGCGCCAATTATTCCAAAACCAATTAAAACTTGAACTTTGTAAGCCTATCACAAACAAACTAAAAAAACATAAAAAACAGCGGAAAATGTATAAAACATAAAACAAAACTAATAAATGAACTTAGAACTAACTTAATCTAACTTAATTTAATTTTCATATTTTCTCGACTTTATTTTAGGCGGGTTTATTAGCGTTTACGCCGCCATTTTCCGGCATACCGGCTTTTATTAAAGGTATGTGTATTGTTCGATAATGTTTGCTGAGTATTTCGCCTTTAATTAATTATTTCCCCGTCTTTCAGGTTTCTCCAGATAATGGAGCTACAATATCGCATACACTGGATGGCTTTTCGGGCAACAACCTAAAGGCTATTTACATTACCTTAATTCCGTCCGGGTATGTTAAAGTGTTGGTGTTGTATTACGTGCTATTGCGTTGCGCTTTTTTATTTTTTGGCGGTAGTCTACAATTTGCCTCGCCGTCTTCAACAGATGCCTTTAATGGTTTATTCTACTGACCTCGCGCCGTTGCGGATTTCTTCTATAACTCCCGGGTGGAAAACAATGGCCTCCTGTTCATTAGGAGGCTGAAGCAAAGATATATTTTTTTTCCAGCGTATTACCTCCCGAGGCTTTCTTTCCATGAACCGACACTGGCTTGCGGATATTTGCTGTAAAATACTCCACATATATTATTAATATTTATAATCTAGTTACTGCACTTTTCCACCCACTTTATAAACATAAATTTAATACTTTTAATATTCCCAAATTCAATAAACTCCGCACTACTGCAACACTTTAACTGCTTTGCCTTGGCGTTCTCCTTGTTGCTGCCTTTTATAGTTGGAAATCTGCAGCAACAATTAACCAACAGTGTTCTATGTATTGGAGTGCACTTCAGACATCTTTAAAAATGTCATTCGAAAAATTGGCGGTTATTTATTCATCAATGAAATATTCCCACTACCTGCCTTTACCATTTTTATAATTCAGAACGGACAACTCCCCTACTCCGATTGATCGTTTTTGGCCTATCCTACACCTGTTTGAGTAATGAAACGACAATATCATATGACAGCTGATATTTCTGCCACATAATTTGTTTATCACACAACAAAACAACTGCACGTAGGTAAGTGCTGTTTGTGATGTTTCTTTAATGTTGTGAAATTGTGTTATATTATTTTAATTTTCCTTTTCGGGAGGAGGCGGAGCTTGTATTCGGCGGTATGGTGAGTAGGCAGTTTAGTACAGATAGCTCTCTTTTTTTATATTTGCAGTGTCGTCGCCGCTGGGAGGATCGTGGTCATTGAGGCAAATAACACCCGCAACACAACTCCGGAGCTTGCGAGGCTCTGCAGGAAGGTCCGGAGTGCGGGTTATGCCTAACGTGGGAAACACCCAGCCCTGAGATGTTTGATGCTGTGTCAAAGGAGTAGCTGGGTTTAAGGTACGGCACTTGTTCATGGTGTTCCTCAATGTAATGCCTTTTCTTCTTTCACAGGAGTTCCATTGTCGTATATTACACATGTAAGTCTAACCTCAACTTGTTTTGTACATATATATAGTGTTGGGGAATGCAACAATATGTAAAGGTGCTATTTTTTTGAACGACAATGTTTGTGCGTTGCACTATGCATGAAGCAATTAAATCTGTCAGATTTAAATAACCTTTGGGGAAAATGTTTTGGAGATAAGTCTGCCAAAACGAATTCAAATATTTGTTTACATAGTTAAACAGGTGTTTAGCAGAGTTTGAAATTTCAACGTAGTTTTTCTGTCATGTAGCTATTTCATTGGTACAAAACTACTTCTCCGGTAATGACTCGTGCTAAAATATGAGCAGGTAGTCGTCGATCCGTAGCTTTCTTTTTTTTTTGGTGCAACTCGCTGTAAGGTTAGGTATCCGATATTCGATCAATACGTTAGTGGCTTAAGGAGTTCTAGCATGCTATTATATGGCTCCGACGCGTTGCTTAAGAACAGGCCCCACTTTTGGCGTCATTGCAAACGCAACTGGTCGGAACACAGTAGCTTAAGTCTATTATCTATTAGTTTTATCACGGCTTAAGACTTTTGTGTGGTAGTTACCTAGAGGCTTGCCTTACACGGTCTCTAACTCATACATATTATTGCCGATAGGCTTGACTATCCTGCATTTTAGAAATTTTTTACAAAACTTTTTGAAATCTGACAAAACATGATTTTTCCGATATACTTCTTGGCCTGGGACAAATTTTACTATGCGAACCCTTTCGTTATATCACTTTGAACTTTTCTCGAATGCCTGATGCATATTGTTTCTGATTCGTTCTCGAATAAGCTCCAGTCGATCTGCTCTTCGCAGTTTGGCAATTTCGTGATCAGTAAACGATTGCAAATTTAACGCTAGCCTATAACACAGTACAACAGCCAATCTGGGGGGTGAGAAATTCCAAGTCAGGGTGATGGTACTAGGTCAGTATAGTAAAACTCTCAAAGGGTTTCGCGTTCGTATGTGGCAGTTTTTTTTTATGACCTTTTATATTTTTTCCTTATCTTGATGTTTTTTCGCTTATTTGTAAAACTTTGGCAAAAACGTAGTTTGACATAACTCGAGAACGACTAGTTCGATTTTGCTGAAACAAATTGAGAAAAATTAAGAATTACATTTCCTTTAATCCATTCATATACTGTTTCTCTACCAAATCAACATTTTTGCAATTATAAATAAATTTATGAAGAACATTTTGTCAAAAATTTTTTTTTTTAATCATATAAATCCCAAACGGAAAAAAGTGTCAAGTCTTATAACTTTTACGTAAGGCCACATAACCTATAAACAAAATGCGGCATAGATAATAGAAATCGATTAACGCGTTCTGCTTTTATTTACAATTAAGTGAAGGTATCCCATTTTGACAAGAATATTGATATTTGTTTTTATTCAAAAAAGTGTCATTTATCGCGTTTTTTTATAAATTTTCCCCAATAACTCCAGACTTCTGGCCATAAACTACTAAAAAAATAAACATTTTTATAATTTTTTATTTTTATTTTATTTATTTATTTTTATTTATTTTAATAAATATTGCCTAGACTTTTTCGATGGTGGTTGTTCGGGACTATTGGCATCGCATTCATCGCTGTCATCAGTTTCTGAACCACACATAATGTCAATGTGTGACTCCACTGCTGGCCCTTCTGCACCTCCTGAAAATTCTTTATCATCAGGATCATCCTTGTCTTGCCACACAAGCTTACTCCACCAGCAAATTTCCGCAATTATTGCACTCGGCGACTTTTTGCCTCCATATCTGTAAGTTTTTGTTTTATTAAAATGAGTTTGAAAAAATAAAAAAATCAGTATTACCTCATTTCAAATGGCATAGCAACTTGATGATAGCGTTCGCCTTGTTCTTCAGATTCGGTAGCCAATTGTTTGCTGAAGTAGTCCAGATGATGATGTAAATAATGGATTTTCAAGGACATGTGGACACCAATCTTCGAGAACGATCTTAACATCCTTGCGACAGAAACATCGTAGTTGGTAGAACGATGCTTTCCCAACAAGCCTTCTATTACCTCTTTGATTGCCTGCCATGCATCTAATTCAGCGTCAATCAAAATATTGTTGAATGCGTCACTTTTAATCAGCTTTCGTACATCTGGACCATTTAGTACGCCTGATTATAAAAAATGAATTTGTAAAGATGGAAAATCATGGGAAATGAATGTGATATTATAACTTACCTTCTTTAATTTTACTTTCGCTGAGTCTCGGGTAAATTAGTTTCAAACACAAGAAAACTTCATCTCTTTTGGCGATAGTTTTGATGAAATTCTTAACAATTCCAAGTTTAATATGCAGTGGAGGCAGCAATATCTTCTCCTTCGGTACTAGAGGCTCACGAGTAATATTGGCTGTTTGTAACCTGCTGTGCTCTCTGAGTTTCCATCCGTGGCATGCGTATTGGTCACCGGAAATCGCACAAAAAGCGCATATATAGTTTATATAGCCGCTTTGAAGACCGCAAAGCACAGCTGCAACTTTTAAATCGCAGCATATGCGCCACCTATGTTTGGCGTAGTTAACCATTTTCAAAATATTTTCCAGTGCATCATATGTATGTTTCTTTCGTTTCTGTACTATAGGCGATTGGAACTGAAGGTTTTTTATTGGTCTTATGCAGTAAAACTGCCTTCAAGCTGAGTTTTGAACTGTCAATAAATAATCTCCAGTCATCTGGTTCATATTTTATTTCCATTGCGTCCATCAATTTTCCTACATTCGGGCAATATGCAGAAATTTTTCCATCATTCACAAGGAATAAACTTTGGAGTGTTGCCTGACGACTTCGATAAGCTGTGACTTTCACACCGGGTGCCAACAAATTGTTTGATTTCAAAAACAAAGCCAGCTCTTCCGATTTATACTGTGTTGATTCCAATTTGGCAACAATTGAATCAAGCTTATTTTGATTTATTAAAATTGGCTCATGGGGTACTGATAGCTCATATGGGGGATCATCACGTAAATTATATGTCGGAGCAGTTATAGAAGATAAAATATCTGAGCTAGAAGCTTTTGGCACAGGAATGTGGTCCGAATGAGGCAATGGTGTTGTGGCACTTGCAACACCAACGTAATTATACGATTTTCTTATCCATTTTGCGGCTCCTTTATTCGCACATGCATAGCAATTCAATGGATTGTGACCTTCGCCAGGATTAGTCCAAGTTATTGGGATACCGAATGGCATACTTTCACGTCTTCTATTTTTCCAATCCATTAGACGGTTGTAGCAGCTTTTACACACTATATTTGGCACCCAATTTTTGTTCACTATAACATTTT
>JAHXMU010021149.1:0-11958 GCA_019455685.1 Philornis downsi
GCGATCTGACATCTCTGTCAAAAGTTATGGCGTTGCCAGATGGGTCCTTCGAATATGGGCTACCCTGTACTCCTTTATACTAGAATATACATCTGTATCTTTTATACGTCGCTCGTAGAAAATAATCTCTAGATCTTCAGCCATCTGCGCTCCTGGCCTGGCCTTTCCAATGGAGATGTGATTGCCCATTGAGTTCGCATTCGAACATTTCGTGATACATCCATATGCACAACATAATATGGCCAACACAATCGCTGTACTTTGATGCGCTTAACCACGTATACAGCTTACACTATGTCTGTTTCATACGGCGCCGACACTATTCTCTCGAAGACTACCAGAGCTGATCCGACCGCATATGTCATAGCCCATAGGATTCTATGCCATACAGCAAGTCAGGTAAGATTAGTATCTGATATAGTTTCAGTTTTGTTCGTCAAACAAGGGCTTCGCCATTAAATCACTTGCTATGTACATGACAACATTTGCTTAAAGAGAGCAATCTTCTAATTTTTGACTCTGGCATCGATATTTTTATTGATAGCGCAACAGGTGTGGATAAAATCATCTGCCTCCCCAAATTTATAGTTTTAAATGTCCATGGTACATTCTAAAAACGTAAGTATACTATTTCTTCGTTGAAACTAATAACAGAGGGTCTAGTTGCTGACCCATTTTAAAGTTTGAGAAGACTGCTGTAATATCTAACAACTTTTGGCCAAAAATATCTTTATCATTAAAGAACGCAAGTAGCATATGGCTTTTATTGAAGTTCATAACAGTTGTGTTTAATGCAACTTTTCTCGAAATCATCTTCAAAGCCACGTTGAAGAGGTCGTACGATAGGCTGCCTACATTTACAACCTCGTTTCACGTGAAAAGGTCAGTAAAATTGTTGCCTGCCTTCACTAAACATTCGTGTCAGACGTATAAACTTTGCAGGAATACCAAACTCGGTCATGGCTTCATACAATTTTTACCATATCGGAGTGTCAAAGACAGCTTTGCGATCGACGAAAAAACAATTCTGTCTTTTCCAGAATTTGCCATATAGTAAATATTTAAAACGCTATTGATTTGCTAAGGGCAGTGGGAAGGTATAATCATATTGGACAGGTTTTAGTCTTTTATAAATCAAATTCGGCATAACCTTTTATATATATGTAGGTAAAAAACTGATACAGCGATGGTAGGGTCAACTTTTGTGAACGCAGAACCAGAATTTCAACTATCGATCATTGATTGAGCCAAATCGATTTTAAGAGCTAAGACATGCTAATTAGCAGTCCATCGTCACCGGTATTAAACAACTCCGCGGGCAGTCCGAAATGTTTAAGCTTTTATAATGCATTTCTGACCTCGGTGCGGCTGAGCAGTTTATGCTATCAGGAGTAACTGGTGTGATTTCCTCACTTGTGCTGCCATCCGAAGCTAATAAGCTACCAGTTCCGGAACTGCTCTCTCCACAGTCTGTGAGCATATTTCCATTTCTGTCCATGCAGGAGGAGTTCTCCGTCTCTTAACGTTTTTTCATGTTTCGTCTCTCTCTTTCTCTATACCTTTCTATGTATTTGCTCTCCCGCACTTTTCACAATCGTGCCTTTCATTTAAAATGATAGTATGCCTCTCTTTTGTTCTCCTTATAGCGTACCCTCATGCACCGCGTTACAAATGGCTGCAGCATTGCCATATATGCAACATTCTTTTTCTCAGACACAATGCGATATTCTTCATCGAGCCAAGGGTTGGCTCACAGTGTTTTTTTATATCCAAGTGCAGGTTTTGGTGCTGAGGGTTACGCACGCTTTGTCGTAGTAATTGAACAAGTTCGCTGGAGTAAGCAGCGGCTATTTAGGCGGTATGCAGCTTAGCAGCATCAAGCATGGTTTATGCTTGGTTAATTACGTTTTCCGCTCTGGTCGATCTCGACCATACATTATCTGCAACCGTGTGGTGGTGCAAGGAGATGTCATACCACGTGATCAACCCGATTTCTCGTATCATGATCAGGAGATGGCCATGTTACCAAGCATTTATTGCATTTATTACCATCTTATGAGCCATGACAAAAGGAAGCAGACTGAATCGGTTTTCCGAAATGTGACCATGTAGGCTAAATATTCCGACCATAGGGGTAAGAACATCTTCCTTTCCCATATTGGTATTAATATTTCCTAGAACCATTTTAAGGTTGTGGCCAGGACAGCGGTCATATTCATTTTCTAGGCACTCATAGAATGTATCTTTGATCTTCTCGTCTCTACCTTCCATAGGTTCATGTGTAAAATTAAAGTGGTAAAAAATAGTTCACCTTTAATTGATAGGGAATAGTAGCTATATGGCCATTTATGGTTCTAAACCGCGAGACAAGGTGCCTAAGTCCCTTAAACAACTTTCCTTGCATTTCATGTATAAGATATGGAAAACCTTCTAACATTCAGTGGCCTTATACACTTCATGTTTTTAGACTCACTCAACAGGACCTACAGTTTAACGATGATTCTGAATATCAGAGTTTGAGAAGTCTTCATTAGACATGCCGATTATTTGATCACTCAACAGAACCTACAGCTTAACGTTGATTCTGAATATCACAGTTTGAGAAGCCTTTACTAGAAATGCCGGTTATTTGATTACTCGAAATAATATCGAATGATGGGTGGATATGCCGTGGATTGAACAGATGATTGATCGTGGATAAGGGACTTTGACTTGCCCGACTGTGGCGCGATGGTTCGTACAATCGACTATCGTTTGCATAATCGCAGGTTCAACTTCGCATACAGCCAGCGACCTATTCGTATTTTAGTGGTGGCCACCCCGATGTGTCTGACAAATACTTCGAATAGTCGAATATTAAACAGGTCTTGTAATTGCTTCTCAAACTGTGATTTTCAGAATAGTCGTTAGTCCCTTTTGAGTGAAATAGAATACGTTTAGCTAACTGAATGTGAGATGTAAGGGAATTTGTTTTTGTTTATCTCCTGCACCACGGTCGTGTCAGGATATCCGCCAATCGGGTAGGACATCTCCTTTGCAAACAGTACGAACAATCCAGATGTATATCCTTAAATCATGATCCTTGTAACGTTTGCGAGGGTCATCAAAACTCTTAATTTTCATTCGTGTTTGCATACTAATTTCATTTAAGGCAAGCGGTTTTTTACGCTCTTGAATCCTTTTCTAATCTTGGGACAGCCTATGACCACTGGACCGTTATAGGAGTTGAGATTTAGTAATCATTTAGCTGTCACTGAACTGACATTAGATGGAAGTCTAGAAGTCTTAAACGGTTGGGGAAATTTTACAATTATCTACATTCCTCGACTATCTACAGCACAATTTTTGATATATCAGTATAACTTCCTCAAATTTGTTTGTAACAAAACTTTCATGTAATTGTTCGAAATAAGCAAAAACGTTAATTAACCCCAGGGTTTCTTTCGTATTCATTTTATTGTCAGATTTAAATCAATTTCAATTTTTGTGTATGCGCCCTGCCGCACAATCAGGCAATCTTACTCAAATACATAAAACATAACTTTAGCACCGAGCGGGAAAACTCTCCTGGCCAGCAAAATTGAGGGGAAGAGTCAACAATTGATCGCACCTGAGTAAATTCATAAGTCAGTTATCGTTAGTTAAACCATGACACTTCTTGTAGTTGCCACAACTTCTGTACGGCAGCCCAGTCAACAATCGGAAGATTTAAGACTGGCCTCGATGGAGAGGGCCCAAAGCTGAAGAGGGATTCTGTGCGTGGTGGTCTACTACTATATCGCTGATAGCGAATGTGGAAACAGGCGTAAACAAATTGAAATTGGCATTACTGCAGCTTGTTGACGCTTAATTTATTATGCGTAGGCCACCAACACTAACCGTTTGTTGCCGACTGGCCAGTCATACGGACCACAAGAGAGACAGACACACTACTAGCCAGCCTGAATGCAGCGTGTAAACGCAAGCTCCGTTGGATAGGCTGTGTGAATTGCTTGGTGGTGGCCACCATTGGAATCTGTGTCTGGTCATTTAAGCACCTTTTGGTAAATGACAGTAATATTGGTATTTTCCGTTCTCTCTTTTCATTCGTCCCCTCCTCTGGTTCCACCCTCCTCAACGCCGGCCATAGCCTTTGAGTCTACATTGTGCAGCAGGCTAAGATTTTAATTGAATATTAACACCTTTCAAGTTTTCGATTACGCTGCTCTTACGCATTTTGATAGTGCAATTTCAGGGGTTCAGCATCGGTTGCGATTGCAATATGAGAAATTGCCCAGAGGGAAAAGTTTCATGATGCCAGCACCTAAAATATACAATTTGTTTGTGACAATGATTTATGCAAAAGTTTTATTGAATTTTATGCTGATTCTCGCTCCAACTGACCTTTACACGGTATTGGACAGTGTCGATTTCATTGCAAGGAGAGCTTTTTTTTTTTGTTTTTAATACGGAAGCTATTATTAATGAACATTTGAATGGGATTTAAGATAATTTGAATTTGCTGTTTTAAATGGGAAGTGGCTTAGAGATTTGATTAAGAATCATTAGATTTGGAAAGGATCAACTGGTCGATTGTTTAATATTTAGTTACCAATCACAAAAGATTGACATTCATTTAACCGCCAACCTTGCCAACCAGACTGTATAAGTCAGACAATTTTTCGCAATTGTTAACTCATTATAGATGGATGGATGGCAAAGTCATGCAAGGTGGGATTTATATTTTATCTTATCTACAAATGGCGAAGCCTGGACATGCTATCATACCTCGTACGGAGATAGAAATTAAATATTATAAGGATTGTGATTTAAGGATGATCCGATAATCGCCATTTAGAAAATGTGGCGGATATGATATAGGCGTCCACAATGTTAAAACTGTGAGCTATCGTGCATAAGGCGACTGATAGGTTTCGCAGTCTCACTAATTAATAATGCAAGCGACCGAATACTTACTGTCTGCATCAAGGCGAAATATATCTTTGTTACTCTAGTTTGCCCCGACGTACAAAGGAAATTTTCTAAATACAATTTAACTCTACAACGACAATCGAATAATATTGAAAATGGCAAATAATTCGGAGCCAAACATAACAGTTAAACCTATCACATTATATTTGAACATTTCCTGGATGTGAAAATGGGCGATATATAAAGTCGGGGATGAGATATTCCTAATTGAGTTCTTTGGTTCTTCATCATCATTGGTAATAACCAGAAACCACTCTAAGTCAAGCGACCATCTGGTGGCACCTAAAAACAGATAGTATTCAGCATTATCTGCTACTGAAACGTAACGTTTACACCAGCCCAGTATTAGTTGGCTACTCCAATACTTGGATCAGAGTAGCCACCCATCTGAAATTAGGTTATCAGAGAAAGAAAGCGGGGAAACGTTATAAGATCCATGATTTGCAAGTATGCTTATTCGGACAGTCCGAGCTTCTTACAGAAAAAATGCCTCCACCCGGTTGACAAATTTTATTGACGTCTCGGAAAAGCAGAGATGGACAGAACAGTAAAGCGTTCGAGGAAAATGTTATGCCATCTGTTACGGATGTCATGCAAAAAGGTATGAGTGCGAATATGAGTTTGAAGTACTTAAGAGATTTAGAAATCTTGCCTAGCAATTTAGACCTGTAACTGACCCAGCAAGGCGAAGTATATTTTTATGATTCGTACGCTTGCTTCGCCGAAGGACAAAGACAGCGTGACCAAAGAAATATTTTATAATCACTGACATTAAAACTGTTTTGGGATATTTTAATACTAAAATTGGATGAGAAGATACTGTTAGTGTAAAGTTACAAAATTCAAAGTACTGTCTACTTTCGCCGCTCTCGGCGAAAGACACCACACCCATCTTCTGATCATAGCTCGGGAAACCAGGTTAATTACATGGTAAGTGATGGTGTCATGGGCGTACATGTGATTCGGATCATCATCTGGCACGCACTATGTTAAGCATATTCAGAGGCGCTAAGAATCAAGCATTAGATACGTTAGATATGCAAAACTGCATACCTCCAGGAAAGCCGCATCCCAAAATATTCTCTCAATTACTGTAGACTTAGTCCAAAAGTTTCGAACACACAGCGGCAACATATTGCACTTCCGATGACAATTCCCACAACAGCTTTACTTTTTCATGAAACACTTCGTCCTGATAGGCCGAGACAGCATGAAGCTTCTGAGGAACAGGATGATATGCTTTACACGAATAAATATGTTATCACTGCTTATTTAATGCGCCTGTACGGAATGATATTTCCCAGCACGAAGTCTTTAGCGAAAATAGAAAAAGATCTTACAGAGTCATTTTGTACTAAATGAGGAATTACTTTTACTTTTGGATGGGATAATGAGCAGATTTACAGTGAATATGGCTGTCACAATAGTACTTGCTTTTGCTGGTGACATTGAGTTCACTGATGAGATTTTACTGCAGCCTTCTCAATGATTGAGAAGGACTGAGAACAGTAACAGAGATGAAATTCGACCAAAAAATAAAACGTAAGAGTTGTGTGATGTGGCTTAACTCCTATAATTATCTTGTTATATGCGGATATAGTGGGATTCTCACATATAAAATGTATTTTCTTTCGCAATTTATATCGTACCGGAACCATTTTATTACGCTTAGAACCCAGAAATATCCAAAGGGTTTAGAAAGTTTTCATAGTCTTACACAAAAATGTCTAGAATGATATAAATAAATTATATAATAAGTTATACTAAAATCTAGACAATCCTAGACTCAAAACTTTCTTATTATTTCGAAATTATCAGGAATTATCTGATATCTGATTGTACTTTCTGGCTCTTTTTCGCTTGGTAATCACCAGAAACCGGCCCCTTTGCACAATTTCCCAAGTTGCTCACTACTTTCGCCTTTAGGTCAAGCATTTCCCGTAAGGACATTCTCTAAAAACAGATGAGTACTCTAAACGTTACACCATCGATGTGTTTAAGATAATATGATAATTATTGCTAATGAAATTCAACATTTACACCACCCCAGTGTTTGTAAATGAAACACCTACACTAGGATCGGTTAAGGTGGCCTAATAAATTACTCGTCTTAAATTACATTACTACGAAACAGCAAGAGAACAGAATAGATTTTATAAGGAACACAATTTAACCGTCTGTGTCTAAAAATCCTGTTTACTTTATAAAGGAGAAGCGCCTGCCCGTTTTTGCAGGCGTGCTCCAGACATATTCGATTAATATCCAGGAGTTACGATGGTAAGAATTGACACGACGTAAAAAAACGACGTTAGCAGCATATCCCATACACAAGGCATGCATTTTTGTAGTTAATAAAGGACTTGAACACTTTGTCCTGCGGTTTGATGGAAAACCCGCAATCCGCATTAAAGGCTGGTACTCTGCTGACTTCGCGGTGAAATTCCATAGAAATTGAAGTTAAATATTTTCACTAGACAGTACTATGGTTTTTCGCGAGGAAAATTTTGTTAAGTGGCAACGCCACCACGTTTTTGTGGTTTCCAGCACTGAAATTGGATTTGAAATTAGATTTGGTAGTTTCCAACACTGAAATCGGTACTTATTTTTGCATCACAACATGTACTTTAATACACTTGTGAAATGAAATAGTAATAAAAAAAGACGCAATTTCATAATTTTGCAAATACAGGGTGTTGGCGGTTTAAATATTCAATTAAGAAAAAACTACGAAACATAAAAAAATATATTTGTATTTTTAAAAAGTAGAAGCATGGGAATTTTTAAGACTTAAAAATAATGGTGTCCAAATGGCTTCCCTCGGCTGCTTGACACTCTTGGAACCGAAGTCGCAAATTTTGGAAAACTCGTTGAAAAGTTGTTCTCGGTATTTTGTTACTTTACTGAATAATGTTCCTCTTCAACTGCTCTAAATTGGTCGGATTATTCTCGTAGCCTACCGATTTGAGGTAGCCCCATAGAAAATAATCGCATGGGGAGAGATCGGGCTACGTGGGAGCCATTCAATATCCCCCCTTTTCGAAATGAGTTTTCCAGGAAAAACATTTTTCAGCAGCTCTATGCCTAGCCGTATGATATGTGGCCCCATCCTGTTGAAACCACATCCTTGAGTTATTCCCTTGAAGTTCTAGCAAAGCTGGTACCAAAAAGTCTGCTAAAATGTTGCAATAATTGTTCGCTCTAACCGTCATCGCATGCCCTCTTTCGTCCTCAAAAAAGTATGGTCCAATAATACCGGTTGACGTTATCCCAGCCCACACGACAAACTTAGGGCTGTGAAGTGGACGTTCATGCAAGCGTCGGGGATTAGTCTCGGACCAGAACCGACAATTTTGCTTGTTCACATGGCCATTAAGGTGAAAAAATCACGTTGTTGAACTGCTCTAGCATCAAATTGACAAAGTTAAGTCGGTTATTGGCATCATCGGGTTTTAATTCTTGGACTATCTGAATCTTATAAGCCTTCAAATGCAAATCACGTTTCAAAATTCGTCGTAAAATTGTTCTTTTAACATCCAAAGACTGACTTCTCTTACGTGTTGACTGTTGCGGATTTCGCTGAACTGAAACAGTAATCAGAAGCGGAGCAACAATGTTAAACATTGTTTCATACGAAGCCATTGTTTGATGATTGCAATTTAAGCTTATTATCTCCTATATCCAAGTGCGTGTACAAACCTTTTAAGGAATAATCTTCTGTTCACCTCACATAGGGTACAGTAGTATACTCTACCCGACCTGACTAGGTAGGTTAAATCTATTAAAACGACATCTGACCAGATATTCAAATCAAGGTCAAACAGATTAATGCGTAACAAATTTTTCACGATCAAACCTACTGCCTTTAGAAACCCAAATTCGACAAAAAAAACGCTTCAGCACTAACGGCTGAATTTCATTCAGTCATGGCGCATTTGATGACTCTTTGCAGAATAAGCCTGATCGGCACGAAGTTTTTCCTAAAGGTGAACAAGGTGCGACAACTTATCGTGTGAGCTCTCAATACACTCTTGGAGATGATAATAAGGGGAGTTACAGTGGATGAGGCTGGCACAATGCTACTTGCTTGTGCTGATGACACTGTCGACAACAGCTACATGTTAATGCAGCCACCGCAACGATTAAGGAGTGGTCTGAAAAGTGTTTTTTTTTTTTGTTTTTTGGTTGGGGACAAAATCAAGCTATTTGTTTCGAAGAACAAAGAAAGAACTCATTTGGTAAACTGCGTGCACGTTGGCAAGTATTACTTAGCAGTAGCGAGTGACTTCATCTACTTTGGCTCTACCATAAATAAAAGAAATGAATTAGCCTAGAAATTGTGCGGGATGTCTTGCTTGCATACAGGTACAAAACCAAATCAGATATTAACTTTCTTACACAGAATCCTGTCTTATGATAGAGGAAAGCCATTGCTGAAAAACATTGCTGAAATTTTTCTTAATAGAACACAAATCGGCATTATCATTTTCCGTTTAATTATTTTTGTTTCACATTTTCTTCTATGGCGCAATATCGTATATACATAGTCCTGCCATATGTTCTGTTACACAATTTCCAGCGCTTATCGTTCAAAACTTCTTGCGGGAATAGAACCGTTAACTTTTTTTTCAGAACACATGCACTAATTAGTGAAGAATACTAGTCAGTTTGGCTTCAGTTTGCAATCTATTAACATGGAGTGGGGCGTTAAAGAGAATCGAGTCGGCGTAATAGCGTTGCATAAGTGCGGAAAGAGTGCTGTCCAAATTTTCGAGTTGCTAAAACCACTCCGAATATCAAGAATGTTCGTTTATCGTGCTATTGCTCGCTTCGGCGAATTGTCTGGAGTAGAAGACAGGCCAAAAAGTGGTCGCCAGCGCGTTGTCCGTACGAGTGCGGTAGTAAAGGCAATGCGTGAAAGAATTCGGAGAAATCCCCTTAGAAAGCAGAAAATCATGTCCAAGGAATTGGATATATCAACCAGATCCATGTCTAGGCTGATTCGGGATGATCTGCATATGAAAGCCTATCGTCGGTCCACGGGGCATCTTCTAACTCCTCAGCTAAAAAAAATTAGGCTGGAAAGATGCAAGCGACTTTTGCAGTGGCACGTGGACAATGGCCATGAAAACATTCTGTTTACGGATGAGAAAATTTTTATCGTCGAAGAAGTTTTCAACAAACAATGTGAAAAGAATAATGCACTTCATCTAAGGAAGCGAAAAAAGTTGTTCCAAGGGTTCAACGTGGCCATCATCCCTATTCCGTAATGGTTTGGAGACCCCCCTCCCACCATGGTGCCACATCCCTCCATTTCTGTGAAAAGGGCGTAAAAACTAGTGCAAAGGTTTACCAAAAAGATGTGTTAGAGGGTGTTGTGAAGGGTTTGACCAATACCCTTTTCAATGGACGTAGATGGATCTTCCAACAGGACTCTGCTCCTGCGCACAAAGCTAAAACTACACAGGAGTGGCTCAGAGTCAATATTCCTGGCTTTATAGCAGCAGAAGATTGCCCATCAGGGAGTCCAGATCTCAATCCACTGGATTATGGTTTGTGGTCAGAATTGGAGAATATGGCTTGCAAGACTCCCCACAGAAATTTGGGAAGCCTTAAAACAGCATTAACCAGAGCAGCGTCCTCGATCTCCATGGAAATCGTACGTGCGGCTATAGCCCAATGGCCACACCGTTTGAAAGCTTGTATTAAAGCAAAAGGCGGCCACTTCGAGTGAATACAATTTTTTTTAATAACCAATATTGTCTTCTAATAAATGAAATAATTTTGAATACAATATGAATATTGGATTTTTTTATCGCGTTTTATATTTGTAACAGAACATATGGCATAGGTATTTACAGAATACTAAAACTTTTCTTGAAATATGCAAGAAAAAATTGGCCGCAAAATATATGAGTTCACCAGCTTAACTTAGAGTTTCGTTATAATATAAATCATGAGGTTTATGATGGTAGTGTTTAAGCGAGTCAAGTGACCAATTATGTTTCGAGGGCCATCTTATGGGAATGGATGGATGTAAACGATGCAGCAGGTATGGTTTTTGGTGAGGAAGACTTCTCCTAAAAATTCCTTCGAAAGTTAGGGTTGCGAATTCCCTTTAAAGGCTTCTGGCGACAAATTACCATTCTCGCGGAAGATTTTATTTCGCATGATTTTATTTTTTTACATATGTTCAGTGATGAAATATGATTTTTGTTGCCGTTTAAGGAAATAACTAAGTTATTGGTAATTTGCTTGGTGGTTAACACCTATTTTATTGTCCTTCCGAAATGTGTTGAACAAATCGAATTCGATTTAATTTCGATTACATCTATAAGCTGAGAATAAATAGCAAACATCGTTTATCTCTAAATCAATATCGAAACGTGTCTTCACACCTCTTTGACTTGACATATCTGGCATCTTGACCAAATACCAAATACCCCTAATCAAATATCAACAGGAACCAAACATACATATGTAGGCAATGAAAAAGGCCACCTAACCTCTCATAAAACTTTGCAAACATTCACCGGGAATGTGGAGTAATGCCCAACAAACGAAACACTTAGTGGTGTATGATGGGAATCGATCTGACCAGAAGAGAACGAGAGAGAGGGAGAAAAAAAAGGTGTAAAGTGTAAATAAATTATCGGCAAGAAAATGATATCGATATGACTTTATGCTGAACTGTTATTGTAACACTTTGCTAAAAAAAATTGTGTTATCTCTTTTCAAATAAAAAGACAAAAAGAAAATTAGAGCCACTAGTAACTTCATATGAGTACTACTACAACTACTACTACTTGCTGACGACGACTTATCGGCTGACACTCAACGATCCTATTGCTCCCATGATCAGCACACATAGTTACTCTCTCGGATTACTGCATATGTGACGCGATGGAATGGAACTGCCTGGCTGGCTGGCAGTGCGTTTATGGTTGCGTGTGTGAATTTGATGTAAACATGGATGTATTTAAGATCATT
>JAHXMU010021159.1:0-19294 GCA_019455685.1 Philornis downsi
AAATTTTTATTTTTTTCTTTGATTTTTTTTAAAAAACATGGGTCCGTTGAATATGGGCAACCCTGTATGTGTGTTGGATTAATGACGTACGTCCCCAATTCCAAACCAGCAAAAAAAGTGCATCCAAAGAAGCGAATATTCACCACAACTTGTGATAGGGAAGTGGTGAAAAATTGTGCAATCGCCAATGAAATTAACATAGGGTGACGTGATACGGATTTGATTTTTTATTGTGTTATCTTTATTTTGATTTTATTTATGTTAAAAATCGGTTTCTTAAAAAAAGCAGGCCACAGATCCCTACGCATTTGGTACGTTCTATAAAAACGTCAGAAAGGCATTGAAAAAGGAGGCCACCTAATTTTTCGTAATGCCGAAGTTTGTGCATCCTGTACCATGGGCTGCAGTCCATAGTATTGGGGACGAACATTCTTAACAACATAAAAATGTATATGCTTTATTTGGTCTTCGAGTGTTTGTAGTTTTTATAAACAGAATGACAAACTTAGTATATCGGCCATCATATAAAGGAGGGTAAACAATTTTTTTTTTCAAAATCTTTAAAAAGAGCTTCTTTAAGCCGAATACCAAAAATTAAGTCTTTGGAGCGGATTATGCTCTTTAAAATGTAGTTTTCGGATTACTTCATTCGAACATATTATGCTTTAATTGATTGGAATGGATAAATGAAAATAAATTAATTTCTTTAAGCACTTTACTACGGCGGTTTTGGAGGTGGCTCAAAACTGATTTTCGCTGGGGAGTGAAGAAGTCCACGAGGATTTAAGATGAGTCTCGCCCTGAAGGCCTTACCCACGGTGTGCGACACACTAAGCATATTACAATGCGATTGCCAACGCCCCCCTGGGATAGCCAAGTAAAACTTGGACTATCTAGGAAAAGGGGCTGACAATTGTGATACTACGGCAATTGTCAACCCTTTCTTCGCAGCCAGGAGATTCAAAATTGATATGCTAGTATGGAACATAATCACCATTGGCGGAGGTGAGGCCTATCTTACCACTTTTGCTACTCTATGGGTCTGTAGCACCCGGTTGCAATCCAACTCCACATTCGAGCACAAAGTTTCTACCAGCGATTTTGGTATCAACCACAAAGCGCGTGATGCTCCCACTAGGGCTCCAACACCAAATGATCAGGCGGGAACTCAGTCCCGGGGCCTCCTGATGCTGAGGAGTGAAGGTAATATTTAATGGCTTTGCAAAATTTTAATGGAATTCTGCAGACACTCCAAAATTTAACTTAATCAGTGAAGAATTTTCAGCCAACTGAACTGATTTGCACATAGCTTCACCCAACGTCCAATTACATACAGGAATATCAGTCAGGTGAATTGATTTACGTGCACCTTCACCCAACGTTTTTCGCTTCTTATAAAAGAGTGAAGAGTATCAGAATAGACGCGATATATCGTTAGGTTCATGTCAAAAAGACTCTGAAGTAAAGAACGGTGAAAGAAGTGAACTTACTGCATTCCGCTTGATTTTTTCTCGATTTTTGCCAAATCGGCTAATAAGTATTTGTATTGTGGCAAATTTGATTTAATTTCTTGAAAGACATAAAGCCAAAAATATACGAACTACGATACGAGGTGTGTTCAAAAAATAAGATGAGTTTTCAAATCTCGCGGGCTACGTACATTCGACTTTTGATTATTTTTTTTATGTTGGTACACTCGTCTCGAAGATATGTTGACGGTTTTATCCATATAGCACGTTCAATTTGTTTATGGGAGGCATAAATAAGGCAAGTGTTGTGCGGCGATTCGGTTTATATCTCCTCAATAGTTGCAAACGTCATCCTTTCATGAGTTTCTTCAATTTTGGGAACAGAAAAAAGTCGTAGGGGGCCAAATCTGGTAAATACAGTGGCTGATAACGGTGTTGTTTTTGGCCAAATAACCTCTCACAAGCAAAGATGAGTGAGCAGGTGCATTATCATGATGCAAAAACCATGATCTTTCTTCCATAATTCCGGGCGATTTTTTCGTATTGCTTCACGCAAACGGCGCATAACTTCAAGGTGATACGAGCTCCTTATTTACCGTATGACCTTCTGGTAAGAACGACAATGGATTGAACTTGACGTGCTTTTTTTTTGGTCTTGGCTTTCCTGGACTTTTCCATTGGGACGATTGGGCATTGGCTTCGATGTCATAACCTATACTCATGATTCGTCACCAGTTGTGACCCTTTTAAGGAAATCTGGATCATCCTTGACGTCATTCAACAATTCTTGAGCGATGCTCATGCAACGTTGTTTTTGGTCTAAATTCAGCAATTTTGGAACGAACTTCGCTGCCATACGCTTCATGCCCAAAACTTCCAAAAAGATTGCATGGCATGAGCCAACCGATATGCCGGCATCCTCAGCAACTTCTCTAATTATGATTCGATGATTCTCCATAACAATTTATTCACTTTTGCAACATGTGCATCGGTTGTTGATGTGCTGGGGAGTCCAGAGCGAGCGTCGTCATTCACATCTTCTCGACCTTCTGTGAAAAGCTTGTACCACTTGTATACATCATTTTGACACTTGTCTTTTTTATGCCTCTCACAAACAAACTAAACATGCTATATGGATAAAACCGTCAACATATCTTCAAGACGAGTGTACCAACATAAAAAAAAAAAATAATATTCAAAATTCGAATATACGTAGCCCGCGAAATTTGAAAATTCACCTTTTTTCACCTTTTTATTGATGAGAAATTATGGAGGAAATACCGAAGTTCGAAAAATCGGACGATTTGGATAATGAATACTAGAGGGGTGCGTCCGTGTGTTCCATTTTCATTCTCAAACTTTAGTAAATGAATAACGTATACGAAATGTGTCTTAATTTAGGGCAACCGAATAGAAGAGACAAATTTATGAGTATACCTGCATGTACCAGATTGGTCACTTCTATGGTAGGTACCGGAAGGGATGTGGTTAATTGGTCGATTTTTCAAATTATGTCAAGAAGTATAAGCAAATACAAACTGCAAAATTTTAGGGGTTTTAGGAGAAAAAATTTAATGTTGATGAAACAGTCCGTAGTTAGAGTATAAAGGCAATAAGACAATAAATATGGTAAAAAGAAGATGGTAAACAGGAATTCCAAGCTATTCCCCAATTTGTCACATGATAGTTTGTAGCTCTGCCTAAAGCCCCATTCGATGTATAACATGTGGGTCAAAATACGATAATACCAAACTCGACCATGGCATTATGAAGTATTTACCCTATTGGAATATAGAAATCAACCTTATAGTCGACGAAAAGGTTGTATGTGTTGATCTGTTTTTCGTAGGACGAATGAATTATCATTGTATTTCTTGCAAAATGGAAAAAAAAGAAATTTAAACGTGTGTACGAATTTTTCTTCTGACACCCTAACAAATTAATGAAATGTTCCCATTTCCATTCAAGACAATTCATAGGCTCACTCGATCCGACACCGATTACCGAGCTCAACGACGCGCTCTTTCAGACATTTTCGTGTACTTCGTACTTTCAAACCTGCACAATTTAGTGGAATGAAAGAGATTTATCACCAGTATGCATATCCAGGTAATACAACTATGCCCAGATGCAAGTACGAATCACCCAAAAAAAATTCTGTTCATCGGTGGCTATACTACGTAAGCATATGAGACGGTAACAACAAAATAAGAATTCAAAATTTCAAATCAAAATGTCAAAATTTTCGAAAGCATTTTATTATGTATGAAGCAAAGGGCTGTGGCTAAGATTTTGATTAGCTAGAAATCCTATTTCTTCCATAAAAAAATATTAAAAATTTCCTATATTAATTGCTGCAGGCAGGGTTGCAGAGGATTTGACTCCATTATCTTTCGAATGCATTCTTAAAATGATTAAAATTTGATAATTTAGATTTGCAAACTTCCGACTTGCAAGAACTCCACTAGAAATAAAAAGATTCAGTAAGGTCAATCTTTCATGAGATTAGTTTACTGGAGGATTTCGGTGCAATTCTGATGTAACGACCTGACTATGTGAGAAGTTACATCACGTTGTTCCGATTTGTTCTGCGTAGTTCTGCCGCCTGTCAGGCAAGCTGTTCTAAATCTCACGAAACTTCTTGTATTCTATTATTATTCTGTTTCTATAATCTGATGCCTCCCATACAAATATCGATTCAGTCCATATATTCTCAAATTTGGTAGACTTTACAAAAGTTGTCACGCCGCTTCTGTTATTCGCCACACAATGTGCCCGATTACCCGAGACTCATTCTTGCCTCTGTAAATTGTAACTGATGTGCGCTATTTCTCTAATTTTTATCCATCATATTGGTTTACAATACTTGTTAAAATGTGATACAAATTGGCCGAATAACTTCCCCTACAAATGATCGATTTAAGCAATATGTAGTTGCCTTCATGTCTTCCAAGAAATTGCATTAAATTTAGAGTCGAAATATTATTGCCACACCTATTCTGGCGCCTCTTGCGTAGTTTAACTCAGTGGTCGAAGTTAAATTTTTGCCCAGTAAATCGTATTTCGGAAATTGCAATAACTTAAATTGTTGGCCATTGTAATGCATTATAATGGTTGGAAATTTTTGACAACTTCGACCGGACGAACGAAGCCCTTTCGGTATATTCTAATTAATTTCACCGAATTTAGTAAATACAGCGAATAAAAATAGATTACATTGTCACACCTCTTAGGGCACCAGCCATACAAAGTGACGTATATAGCAGAGGTCAATGATTCCTCTACAAATTCCTCTACAGGCGAATTAACACGCGTTAACATTTTGATAATTGGTTTTACCCTTTTTGATGTCCGGCTTACTTTTGCAAAATCGCAAAACGAGATCGATTAAAAGCAGCTATAAGTCAAATTTCTGAACATTAATTAATGTATTTATCAGCATTGCTTCAATATTAATTTTAATAATTAAATAGTACAAAATAGAGTTTTCCTCCACCGTCCACAGTTCATATTTAAAGTTTGCGATAATCTGTCCAATTTGTTACAGACCATGGAGATTCTTTCATATGCTTTCCTATTCAAATATTCTGTAAATATGTATGTGGAATTTTTCGAATTTTGTTAGCCTCTGATGTTTTAACAACAATTCTTTTAAAATACAAATTGTACTTTTCTTAAATGTTTTTACTCTTTTTTCACAACAACCATATTTTTATAATTTTTTGTACAAAATTTAGCATCAACGTGTGCAAATAAGGTTGCTGTATTGGTTGCGTATGCTTTTTGATATTATTTGTACATAATAATTCTCGAAGAAGCTGATAACTTCATATACCTCATTTATTACGTACAACAAAAGTTGACGGCCCGAGGGAAAAGGGCCCGAAAAAAATTAAGTCAATTTTCTGAAAGTGAAATTAAATAAGTTAACAGTTTCGCGATGCTTAAAATGTTTACGTGCTGCCATAAAGAAACTATGATATTTTATGTCATAGGATGGGGATGAAAATAGTATTGAAAGGTGCGGAAGCAAACAATCTCCCTTTTAACGACTTATGTACTTATATAATTTGAACTAGTATCTAATTGCAAATGCGAGGAGTTTGCTTGTCTTATTTCATGGTTATGACTTCAACTATAAGGGTAGTCGGTCGAAGTGTTACCAACTTCACGCCGCTGTAGCAATTAAACGGATAATGATAGCGCTTTCATTTCTTGACAATCGTCAGTCTCTGACGACTATGTTGTTTATAAGCTTACGACAGCAAATCGTTTTATGTCGCAGTTAAAAAAGTTTTCGAAGTGGAATTCAAGCGCAACATTGTTATTGCTTTACATTTGGGTGGAAAGTCACAACCACAACGTATCGGGACCATTATACGTTACAGTGATACTGATAGCATCAGTCATCGAGTTGGACATCCAAAAACAACAAATTCAGCGTAATCCTCAATAAAGCACAGTTCAATTGGGGAAATTCATATGACAGGGCGCATATTAGATTTAACACCTGCACAAAAGGCAGTTCGCCTAGCAAGACCAAAGGTGTTGAAACACCTGCACGTTGCTGGAGAACTTGAAAGTTTGGTCTTTTCTGAAGACAATATTTTTGCTGTTCAGCAATAGGTAAACAAACAAAACGATCGTTTATGATTTGATTGCGAGTCAAAAGGCAATTTAGACCAGCGAATTGCTCTGCGAAAGCAAGCGTCTTCGTCAGTGATGGTTTGGGCCGTGGAAACTGCCACAGGACACTCACTAACCGCTTTCATTGAAGAGAGCGAAAAGGTAAACCGGCAAATCCACCTTTAAAAGATTTAAAACAATGCTTTGTTACCTTGGGACCGTAAACAATTCGGTATAAATTGCACCACCCTATAAAGTCCGCGAAACCCAACGTTTTTTTCAAGAAAAAGTTTGGAGATTCATATCTTCACAAATATTCCCTGGACTTAAACCTAAAGGATTTATCGTTATGGTCCATTCCAGAGGCCAAAGTATTACAAAACTAAACTAAAAATAAATTGGAAATTTTACGATGTACTGAAGTTTTTTTATAAAAAAAAATTAAAACTGACGAAATTACCGTTAATCAGGTTGGTTTCCCCTTTTCAATGATTCTGATATTGGGAGTTTCTTCTCCATTCCGTATATTCTTTGCCACAGAGTTCGCATTCGCTGATTTTGGCCACAAGGTCTAGTGCAATGCAGAAATTTTCAAAGGTTCGGACACATATCTACTAACTGCAGGTTAGAGCACAGGTGAAATCCCATGGACCGGGGAAGTGTACTACTATCTCTGAAAGGGAGAACAATACGACTGAGTTGGTGACAACTGATCCAGTAACGGGTCAGCTAGTAAAGAGAATTGGTTTGCCAGTGAGGTGTATGAGCTGCACATGATCCTGTTCCTACCTCTCGCTTCTTTCCCAGAAAGGAGGAAATGCTTCGGAGAATTAAGGAGGGTAAACCTGAAAAGAATTCCCTTCGCACCAAGGTGGGAACTTTTGTGAAGTATAATGTAGACGGTTGCCTGCGGAAGTAGGCAGTGCAGAGGTGACTGCCACAAACTGCTGGGAAAGGATTTTTTGAGCTGTATGTCAAAAATTAATGATTTTGTTTCACGGTATCGACAGCTTACTGATGTGGGTCATAAGAGTAAGTCCTTTTTTAGTTTCCTGTTAAGAATCAGACTTGATGAATAAACAATTTGATTCCAAAACATAGAATAAATTTTTTGAAATTATTTTTAGGCCAACATAGGTCAAATATATTAATGTACGCTGAACACAAACTTTGTTTCTGGCATAAGGCAAGATAGAAATGGAGGAAAAGGTGCAAGAACTGCTACTCTGCTCAGGAAAAGTGTCGAAGGGCATTGCTGTGAATGACGGCGGCATTGAAAACTCATTTGTTAGATTAAAAATTTTAAATAGTAGTTGCTTAATATTGGATCTTTGTACCTTAGACCTGATGTTAAATCTCTTACATTTAGATAATATCTCAGACGCGGTCAGTTTCGACGATGCTTTGAAAGGAGGTAATCTAAATGCAAAACATCCACTTTGGGGAGGGGCTGTTGAAAATATAAATGGAAGGAAAGTGTTTGACTGGCATATTTCTAGCCCTAAATTGTGTTTTAGATATGCAACGGACCCTACAAGGATAACTTCCAATTCAACTTCATGTATTGATGTATTTGTCACTTTTGTTGGAATCACATTTAATGGAGGGTTGCTGACTCACGATTATGGATCGGACCATCGCGCTGCGGGGTTGAGTTTTAGAAATGCAAATTTGGAAAAAGTTTTTGACTTTGAAACTTTTAGGAAAAAACAATTAAATCTTGACGGCTGCGGTCTCTCCGTGAACGGAAAAGTTGGAACCGTGGAAATTGAAAAAGCGGTAGACAGATTGAACAGGGCGTGGAATGTAGAATAGATTAATTGGATACGTGGGTCGTTAGATAGGCTACCACACACAATTTTGGGTTTTATATAATAGTAGAAAAGAAAATTCTAAATAGAGATTTGGACAGAACGATGAAAACCGACAGAGCAAATATTCTGACCTCAATTATACTTAATACGAGTAGGATAATAAGGGAATTAAACGATGTTTTTGAGTAAGAACAGAAAATATTTCACCTCCGAACTATATAAAAATGGACACTGCTACTTTTAGACAAATTAAATATTACTTTGGATCGAATAGAAGGCCGGTATACCGGTGACAGAAAGGATTAAATCAATTTTCCAAAAGTATGTAAGAACTACAATAAAGTTTACAAATTTTACTTCCTGCCATAAATAAACTATGAAATTTTATCTCATAGGACGGGAATGAAAATCATATTGAAAGGCGCGGAAACAATCAATTATAATAACTATAATAATAATAAAAATTATAATAACCCAAGACGTCATTTCATTTGTAAATACCGGAAATACTCACCTAACACCCTGTCGTTGAAAACATTGACATTCCCGCCAGATCTATGGCGGGTATATATGTTAGACTTTTGAAGAAGAAAAAAACTTGTTAAATCACTTCCTGAGAAATGTATCTGCACATTTTAAATTCTACGTTGTCCTTAAATCGAGTCATGGAACTGCAATGCTGAGCTTCAACTTTCTATTATACATTTGATGAGCGGATCATCCACAACACAGACATATCAATTATATTAGGCGGTAATAAACTTACAAAATGCCAAACAAAATTTAAATTTGATTGTTATTTAGCACTCTCAAACCAGACTAGGTTATTGGGGATAATTTGAAAAGTTATTGGAACATATCAGCTGCTTATTTAATACCTAATTATACTCAAAATGTACATTGATAAACGTTCGTTTTTATCCGGTTTTTAGGCATGTAATTTGTTCTATTTTTGATAAAACCAAATATTTCCGTGGATGAAACTCTCATTAAAGACGTAAAGATATTTAACAACGACTGGTAGAATTACTGTACCATTTCCTGATGTTTAACGACAAACAAAATATTTTTAATGGCTGTGAAAGACCTGTTTACTTAACGAATGAAAGCATCAGCTCCAAAGTGTACAGGAAGTTCCGCATAGAAGTGCAATTCAACTAGTATGAAAACTTTCACTTAAGTAAACCAACTTCAGCAACCTTCGCCCTTTTGCATTGATGCAAAAGTGTGTGCCAACATTCGTATACTTAGAATTGATGCACTGTTTCTCTCAAATTTTGCCACTTTAAACAAAAACTAAATAAGAAACCTAAAATTAGGTGTCTGCAGTCCACAAATTATGAGTTACTGGGAAAAAGTGAATATCAGAAAATCTGTCAATTTGCACGGGAATTACCTGCTTTGTCACCTCCAATGCCAACCATTTCCATTCTTAGACACTGGCGTAGCAAACTCTTAACTTGTGCTAAATTTTGCCGAATTTAATGTAATTGAATGGAAGATATAATTTTAAAAACATATGGGATAAATCGATCATTTACATAGTAAAAATAGTCCGCTGATGCCTGCAGATGGAACCGTCTTCGCCTTTTTGGACACGGTTCTCCCATTACAGTCCACTGTTTTGACTGTTGTGTTGTCTCAGGGGTAAAGTGGTGGACCCATGTCTCATCCATGGTTATAAATCGACGTACAAATTCGACTTTACTGTGTTGAAGCATCGCCAAATATATAGTATAGTCTGAAACATCTTCAAAATGCTGTTTTTGCACTATTAAAAGCAAGCGCGGCATCCATCTTGCGCACAGTTTAGTCATCTTCAAACTTTTGTTCAATATACGATGTATAGCACTTTTTGAAATGCTTATCATTACGCATCTTTAGCCGACGATCACCCAATACCACTTTGTAGATTTTCTTCACCGTGTCAGACGTGGACACCTCAATTGATACACCACTACGGTGTTCGTCTTGGCAGTTCGCATGGCCACATTTTGACTTTGCTACCCAATATTTTACAGTCGTAAATGAAGGGACAGGATCTCCTATAGTAGAACCTACCTCGGCTTTAATATTGGTTGGGCTGAGACCTTTCAAATGTAAATATTAAATTACATAACGGTGACCAATTTGTTGCATGTTTACAAATTCACTGAGATTGTTTACTTTTGATGGTTTATAAGATTGCCACTTTTCACCAAAATAATTTCTTTTAAACTACCTATATTAGGACCATCTATACGTCGGTTCGGTAAGTTTTGTATGGATCGATCATGTCTTAGAGATGTACCCAGAGAATTATAAATAAATATGATGGACTCAAATCGAGATTACTGCAGTATACTAATTAGAAACTACAAAGGAAAGTTTGCATTTTGGTAAAGCAGACAATTTGTAAGGGAGCTATTGGAAGGGGATAGCGGATATTGGATGGCCTCAGATGATAATTTTATTTGTTAGAAATTAAATAATTATAGCTTAATTTCAACTAAAGTCATATTATTGTTTATAATTCTGCCTGGACGGGGATTTTTTCTGCACCACTACGTACAAATTGACATCCAATACGATCTATGCTGCTTCGGGATTAAATTCAAAAGTGAGAATTAAGGGGATTACTGCATTACAGCAAAACCTTCCCGACCGTCAAACCCTGCTTATCTCGACCAAGACCATTTTCGTTTGGCGTTATCGTAAGTGACCCCAGTTTTCGCTATCCGCTTCAGAAATAGGTTGACTCAGTTGGGATTTAGCATCGATTCATAGATGGAAATTCGGTCTTTGAGTTTTGCTGCGTTAGTTAGTGGCATCCATAGATTCAGTCTCCTTTTATCCAATTCTTATTCAGATAGTTTTAAATGATTTGTTGTACGATATTTCGATCTCGAGCAACGGAAGAGCTTACATGATGGTCGAACTTGCGATTTCCGTTATTTTTATCGGCAATTGACTTTTCAGAGCATGGCGTATCTTTGACATCAAAATTACCGAAGCAGAATCGACGAAACTAAAATCATGCATGATTGACTATTTCAGTATCTGCACGCACTATTAACATTTGCAGGCACCTGGATTGCGTTATCACTTTTATCAAAAAAAAAAAAAAAATAATAATAATAATAATAATAAACAGTAAAATATCGCGCATTTTGCAATTTGTTGTCTGTATTTGACACGCCTTCGAGCAACACTGAATCAACTGATCACAAAAATATCTGATTAGTCTTTCGAGTACAAAATCTTATCGTTCTAATGCCACCTATAGCAATCCGATCCACTTACATACAACGCGAGATAAACATTACTGAAACCGTCTATTGAAAAAATAAAGGACTTGCGAGTTCATTCAAATTCGATTTCGAGAACAACTACTTACCTATATATTCTCAGGAAACTATTTGCTACTGTTTAATTCATATATTATATTCGGTAACATTACCCATTGTGGTAGGAGTAGAACAAATTTTTATTTGAGTTTTATGAATTGCTTGATATTATTCCAGGGAAGATAATTATATTCAAACAAATTCTTTCTTTATACTGGTTATTAGAAGAATAAAAATCATATGATTTTTTTATTAAGATTATTAACAGAAACAAATACGTCACACGTGAAAGCATCATTATCAGTTTGATATTAGTGCTGTTTTATTTGTAGCCGCCACTCGTAACATAATTTGGAATGGAGTCTTAGTAACATACCAGCTTCTAGTTGAACTTTTTTTCTTAACTGATATCACGTTGCCAAGTTTAAGAGTTTCGGAGAAAGTAGATTTTTATAACAAAAATAATATAAAACCAGAATAAAAATTTCAATCATGTGAACTGATTTATACATATTTTCATCAAACGTTGACGCCAAAATGGGCGGATTGCGAAAAAAAACGCGTGAAAATCGCTAAGTTCTTCCAAAAAAAAAAAAGAAAAAACGCTCGGAATTAATACACAATGCTGAATTTATATATGTGTATGGAGTCAATTTGATAATTTGTATGGCAAGTATCAGAAATGACGAGGTTGTTCTATCTATTTTTCCACATATTATCAAACATTACAATTAAAAGCTATAGAGAAAAAAATTAAATTTGCTGCAGTTTATGTATTAGGCTTTACATGGAGGAAATTTAAATTTCGATTGGCATGGCGCTGCAATCCATTTTTCATTCTTAAAACTGTGTTTATTAAACGCATGTCGTGCGCCAAATTTGGATGATCTCAATGCAATTGCTTGAAATGAGGCTAAGAATGAGTTAGTTATATCAGTCATTTGTATGGGAGGTATCAGAAGATGTGTGGCAGAGCGATCCGTTTTCGTTCGGAGGCCATGTTTTTGATAAACTTTCAACGTGTATCGAATTTGACTAAATTTAGTATAAGTAAATAAGAGATGTGAAGCAAAATTATACGGTGGTTAAACAGTCGATTTTTTTCATATTCTGAAAGCGTTGTAAACCAACGTAATGATAAAAAATGGGTTGCTACAGCGTACGAAACACGATTTACAGAGAAAAGTCTGAATTTTGGAAAATGGGCATATTTGTATTGTTGGTTAATAGGGCTCCGGCCCCGATCTGTCAAAATATTAGGTTGTACAAGGTTTCAAAAAGTTTCATGAAGGCTTACGATAGTTATCAGGATAGTTATAGTTATAGTTATCGTTATAGTATATAGTACAGTACATATAGTATAGTTATAGTTAGTCGTTATAGTTATCGATATGTATATCAGAAAAACAGTAAACCAGCCAAGCAGATGGCTGGACAATCGATTTAAAAAATCATGAAACACTTTTGGTTAAATGATACTAACCTAACTTAACCTAAGGATATATAATCTCATTCCTGCAGGTGAAGGTATAATAACTAAAACGAAAAGGGAGACAACGGTTAGTAAAACTTCTATGGATGCTATTATTTATCAAGTACTATCAGATTAATGTATAAATTTCACAATAATGTTTCTTTCCTTTGGTGAAAATAACGTATAGGAGGTTATCTAACAAATTCTGGGAAAGGTTGCCAAATATTTTATTAAGAAACAATTGTCTCCGTTAACAATTTTATTTGTTTGCAATTAAATAATCATAGCTTAATTTCAACTAAAATGACATTATTGTTTATAATTCTGACTGAGCGGGAATTTTTTCTGCACCACCATGTACAAATTGACTGTTATTAAGATTTATGTTACTTCCGGATTAAATTTAAAAGTGAGAATTTAGCGGATTATTGATCAATCAATTTCATAAACAGAGGATTAGTTTATAAACCTGTTCATTTGAAAACAAAACACAAACAGAATAATGATTATTGAAAAACGTGGATGGCATTGGATTCATATTTCACAGGTCTACATTTAAGATATAGAGGATCTTGTTAGGCACGCTTTTGTTCCAATGAAAATAATGCGAATTCGCCAATAATAAATGTTTATTACAGTTTAATGTTTAACTTGTTCCATTGTGTATAGTGATTGAATTAAATTGACTGCATAAAAATATGAACAGTTAAAATTCTATTTTTGCCTGGAGACCATGATTAAAGTGCGGAGTACGAACACTCTGAAGACAACTTGAAAATTTTCAAAGAGATATTAGGTGAAGTTATATGTATGTCAATTCACTTAACTGAAATTTCTGTGTTGGCCTCTTAGAAGCATATACAAATCGGAGTGGTTCCATCTTAAATTTGTCAATTACCAAACTATCGTATATTGCTTTAATTTGCGAATAAATGGTTACAATTTTGAAAACTTTGGAAGGGATGTGATAGTTTAAAAGTTGAATTTAGTCATTGTACGAGAATTAAGGTCCTGCAGACATCGTAGACATTCCAAAATCGCCTTTCTTTCGTACAGCATGTATCGATTTTTTCACTCAAAACTCAATTTTTTTACTACCGCCATGTACAGCTTTTAATTAATAAAAATGCGCAGACGGCAAGCGTTTATTTACTGTATCCACTTATATATACGAGTATTATATATATAGGTATATAATGCGACATTGTATTAACCCCATTACCATGTAATTAGAAGCGTCAGAAATATTATAATCGACCTGATTTGTTTCTCCAGTGTCACTGTATTCATCAAGAGCTTGTTTCAACTTTCGTACAGGCATGTTCGTTTCTACTGGAGTCAAACCCTAAAAGTTTGGGGTTTCAAAAATCTCTCTTCATCGCTGGCGTATTCTGATACATGAATGTTGACTTCAATTTTATGACTACACAATCAACCGTTTCCACTAGACAATGGAACATGTTGGTTTCTGATTTTCATTTTTTATCTTCTAAAAGCAGAAAATTTAAAAGATCACTTTTTGTCATGTGCTATCGCGTAGAGGGATCGTACGCCGTAATTTATCATTTTAGTTTTTGTCATTTTCTATTCAATTGTATAATTTTTGTCCCATTTCTTCTCTGTTTAATATCCTGGAGATATGAATTCCCAGAAACATACTTTTTAATTGGTTGCTTACAAAGTAAGAGAATTGTACGCGTACATTTACCATTTTGCTACTATCAGCCATTTATACTTGAACCTTGAAAGAAATATTGGCTTCAATTTTCGTAATTTCAGCTTCAACCGTTCTTTGTTTTTATCCCATTGTTTTATGATTCTTCTCCAATTAATTCGAATTTGCACAATTCCGCTCTTAATACGCGTCCATGTCGTAAATGAGAGTTATTGCTCAAATTTCATGACCACGGCATCATCCACTTTGTCGGTGCGGTGATCAGTGAGTCAGTCCGTAATCTGACAACAACTGTGTTTACTATGTCCAAATTAATCTCCTTAATGTTGATTAATGTATGAAATTAAATCAATATGAATTTCATTTCCAGCTGCTGAATTTTGAATGACTAAACTCGGTAGTCAGATCAATGTTTTATTTAAAATGATGGAAAAAAATGTCATAAAAACTTTAATATTTGAAAACCCATTCATGCAAATACAATTTTTGTAATAATCTCCATGGTTTCATCGGGTTTGACATCAGTTTTGGTGATAGTTGGGGATGCCAAAATATTGTCCTCGTTAAAGTCTTTACATGTGTTCACATTTTGGTCAACATCAATCATTTCATTTATGCTACAATAAGAATTATTTTATTTGACGTTCATTATCGTCTCCTACCACGACTGCTAATCAATCGTTATAAAAATTCCCTTAGAAATACAGGTTTGTAGCATTTTGACCATTCCCATATTTATATGGGAGGTACCAGAAGTGGCATGGTTACTTGGTTGATTTTTCTCAAGTTTTACCAGCACTACAATGCAATGCAATGAATAAAAATCTGGATTGCTGCAATTTGAGGTTTAGGAGTTACAGTGAAAAACTGTGTTTTGTACTTATAGGGGAAACTGTTGACAATGAATGCTATTCATTTTCATTCTGAACCTAAGAATTATATAACAAACCAATGAACAAAAATTGAGGTCTTCGCAGTTTACGTGTTAGGTTTCACCTGGGATAAATTTAAATCGGAACAGCTGTTGATTTATACGGAAGACGGGCCAATGCAGTCTATTTATAATCTTCGGGTGCGATTTGTAATTTGTAATTCTTAGGCACCTGCTTAGTAAGATAAAACATGACTGATACAGTACATGACTAATACAGACGAATTCGACACTCAAGACTTTAACCAAATTACATTATCGCTTAATGATGAATTTTGGCACCTCTCACACAAGAGGCCTTAGTTTACTCAGTTTGAAGCTGCAGTTTCACCATGTCTCCATGCCGTTTCTGTCATCTTTCATACAAAATAACAAAGCCGTTGATGTTCTCCCCTTCAAGCCCCTTTCCGTTCCCAAACAAATGACAGATATAACCCATCTATTCTTAGCTTCATATACTTGAAGCAGTTGTATTGTATTCAGCCAATTTTGTTATTTGATAACCTTAGTTATGTCACACCCGTTCAGATACTTCCAATTCAAATTAATCAATTTAACGAAACTTAGTTTCCCCTCTTTAGATTGCAGTAACTTAATTGTTTGTCAATTACATTAAAGTGTAATGCTTGATTATTACTATTTATTGTAATTTTTTACAATAATTTAGAAGTTTTGTTCGGTCAAGAATGCTTAAATCAAACACCGCAATATTGCTGCTTGTTATAATTTAGTAAATATAAATCTTATAATTCTTTAAAAATATTAGAAAATTGTTATGATCTTCAAATATATTAACTGAAGTAAATAACCATTTAATCAAATAAATTGGTGAAAACTCTTTTATCGGTTTGGGTACTTTAGGAATGAATAAGAAGACTCAAAATTGTGTTCTAAAGTAGTGAGATTTAATGGTAAGAAAATGAAGAAAATTATGTCGATCGTATGAAAATTATTGTTTAAAATTCTTATGAACTCGTGAATCGAACTAAAAAATATGTAATATCCAGCAATATCTTCAAATTGAATAAATTCTCATCTGCCAAGTCTCAACATATGAAAGGCAGTAATTATTAAGACACTTCAATACAAACTAAAATAAATTAAATTAAATTAAAAAAAGTCAGTTTTTTTTCTAGATTTTTTAAATTAGCTTTTTTCACTTTTTTCGTTCTGGCAACATTTGTGGTGACCGATCGTGACGCGATAATTAGTACACGTGAATATCGTTCACATAATTGCGGTTTTAACCCCGCATAGAGCCACCTATCATTATTTGAGCGATGGTCTCCTCAACGTATCTGACGAGTAGTCGAATAATCGACTAGTCTGGTAAATGCTTCCCCAAATGTGGCTTTTCTTCGTGGTATTTTTGACTTAGTTAACTTGACTGAAATCACTGTGTCGAATCGGTGTTATTTTTAGTTAATTTATGCATCGTCACGAGCTACTGAATATTATTAAATCTGTTTTATAACCTGTTCGTTGCTGTTATATTGTATCTGCATAGAATGTGGCAACTTTTCTACATATTTGTGTTCAAATAAGTAGGTAAATGATACAAACTTTTATCATCTTCAACAAATCGTCATGATATATGGAATTGTGTTGAATGAGATTATATTTTGGTAAAGTTATTACATGCTTTCTGTTCTTAGCTTCCCGTATCACAGAAGTGATGGAAGTGAAGTTATTTAATTAGAAAACCTGTTGGAGAGTACAATTAAAAATGATTTCAAAAATATGGCAAAGATGGACATAATTTTGAGGCAATATAGAAGGCAAGTACACGTGTTTTGACTCTTTTCCAATTTTTTGGACATTAAAAGTTGTAGATTAGATTCTAAGTCTGTTTACATTTGTTACATGAAAAATTCACCAGACTACAAAAGTTTTCATTAACATATATGAATGAACATTCAAAGAATATACACCTCCCCGTTTTGTAACATGGTAGACGTGTTCCTAAAAAACTTCGTGTACGGTGCGTAAACTAGGATAAAAGTTGAAATTACACTAAATAACATTTCTTTATACACGTAAAGCTATGATTTCGATGAAATTTGTTTTTATTATATTGCTTGGACCTCCTCATTATGTACGAAATACAATGTCACTTAAATGGTTGCAGCAGTGGATCCTTTTGAGGTAGTTTCCGAAAAATACGGTCCAATGACACTTCCTGTTGACGTAACAATCGAGTGAGAAATTAGCTTCATCACTGATCAAAATTTTGTTCGAATGAAAGCCCACGTTTGAATCATAACTTGTGTAGCAAATTTTAACTGTTTCTACGTGTTCTTCGGTTGTTAGACGATCTATATTCGTAAATGGTAAATCTTTCACTAAATAAATAACTCCTCAGATGATAAGTATTTAACAGCTGACAGCCTCGCCAGACCTCCGATTTTCAAATCACTAAATGGATAACTCTATATTAGCAATAAATTCATTATTTAACACCATACTAACGGTGATGCTGTTAGTTCATTCGAAGACACTGATGTAATATTAGTATAATAGTTAATAAGTAATTACTTTCAATCAATCGTTATATCGATCTCGCTATTGCTGATAATGAAGATTCTCCATCAATGCTCCATATTGGGTTTTCATTCTTTGTAATAGTCGATAAATTTGCCGCTTTAATTGCTTTTTCACTGTTTAAAGGCCATCACAAAATATATTTCCTTGCAAGATTGCCAAACTTGGATTATGTGTTATAAGATGGAGAGTTGTATATAATAAAATTGAAAAAAATTTCCAAATAGTTCCGTAAAATTAAAGAAAATAACATAAAAATAAGAGTGTGAAACGTTCAATAACAATAATGAACAAGACGGGCAGGTAGTAGACCTAGATATGGGGGTTTATGAACTAGGAAGGCCTTTCCCTATATTAGAAAATTTTTTCAAAAAATAACATTTTCCAAAAGCTGGACTTAGTCCTTGTATGAGAATATTTTTTCATAATGAATTAATTTATCTCACAATTCGCGTTCCGCAACATCGGCGGTCAAGGAAGTATGTTAAAAACGGTATTGGCATTTTTTTTACAATTTTTTAACTACGCCGACAGTTGGGGCGGCCAACTGAAAAGTCTATGGGATGGGATAGCCTTTCCCGATGTGTATTAATCACTATGACACATAGTTTTAGTTAATAAATAAATTATAACATTTTTGAAAAAACATTTCCTCCATTATACAGTGATCGGTGAAAATATCATATCCCTGCAGAATGTATTTTTAATTTATAAATACCATTTTTGGGTACAGCCTTATTAAATCTATAAAAAATATTGTAAATTATAATGAACTACGACGACACGACGTGTGCTGTATTGTCGCCAGTATAATAACTAACTGCCAGCCCAATGTATCGTATTGTATTATCAATGACGCGACTTTTTGTCCAATATTTTCCTGAGGTGATCTGGCCCAATCGATAACTTAGTAACGTTATAGCTTTATGAATTCCATTCCAAAGTGTAATATGTAAAAAATTCCACATATTTCTCTCTAACAGTTCACGAGATATCATAGTTGAAACCTTTGTGCAGTATGGGTGGAGCTACGATCTTTCCACCAAGCATACCCTAGCATAGTATAGGTATATGGCAATTCCGTGATTGAAAGCAACAATATCGATTTTAAAAAAGAAGTTTGGTATCGCCCGCTTTTTTCTACGATATCTTGCTTCCTATATCGATATCACACACATCAAATGCCACATTCGTACTTCAAATTGTTCATGAGATATGGTCATTTAAACCGTTAGGTTGTGTGAGCGGTTTCACTTCCCATTTCTTAATCTTAACCTAACATAGCTTGCGATAATTTCGTGGTTGATAAGAACACGCTGCTTAATTTTTATGGCAATTGATCAGGAAGTTTGACCATTTTAATTCTGGCACATATTTCATTCTATGTCAGTAGCATACAGGGTTGCCCATATTCGACGGACCCATCTGGCAACGCCAT
>JAHXMU010021165.1:0-17319 GCA_019455685.1 Philornis downsi
TTAAACAGCGCCAACAACAACAGCACCGGCAGCAACAGCAGCAGCAAAGGCAACCAAAGTCGCGACTACAACAACAATTTGTAGTAATTCAATGTTATTGGGTTTGAACGAGTGTTAATTTGTTGTTGTCGTTTGTTTTTTTTTATTCATACAATTAAGAGCTTCCTCCTGCTACCCCATTGGGGTATAAATTTCAATCTCGTCTGTTAGGGTACAACAGCAAAAGGATTAAAATAACTGAATTATATGATCGATTACACCATTTAGAGATTGTGTTGCAAACGTACAAGCGGAAACATGAAACCATTTGCATAATGATTATTATAAGCAAAGGGAAAACGTATGATTAATATAGAATTTCCGCAAAAAGTATATATACGAGGTCGGTCCCAAAACTAGCTGACCTAACAAAAAAAAAAGACGCAAAAAAAAGTTGGGAAAAAATTTCTTAATTTTTCAACATAATCTCCTTTTAGCTCGGTACACTTTTTTCAGCGATATTCAATAGCTTCTATAACTTGTTTATAGTAAGAACTGTCATACTCCTTAAAGTAGTTATCAACCGCAGACCCTATCCCTTCATCGTTGGTAAATCTTTTACCATCGAGCAACTTTTTCAAGTTTGGAAATGGAAAATAGTCCGAGGGAGCTAAATCTGCCAAATAAAGTGCGTTATGAAGTAATTCGAACTTTAATTTATTAATTTTGGCTATTGCAACAGTGTATTTGTGGACTGGAGCATTGTCTTGATGAAACAACGCTTTCTTTTTCGCCAAATGCGGTCTTTTTTTCAATAAATTCATCAACTAAATGCTGCAATAAATTAGCGCAATATTCGCCATTGATGGTTTTTCTCTTCTGAATATAATCGATAAAAATAATCCCATGCGCATGCCAAAGAACGGACACCATGGCTTTGCTTGCAGATGCAATCGTCTTCGCCTTCTCTGGACGCGATTCTCCCATTCCAGTGCATAGCTTTGACTATTTTTTTGTGAAATGGTGGAGCCATGTCTGACCCATGGTTATACAACGACGCAAAAATTCGGCTTTATTGCGGTGAAACATCGCCAAATACTCTGCTGAGACATCTCCATAACGATGTTTTTGCTCTGTTGAAAGCAAACGCGGCAGCCATCTTGCACACGGCATTCTCGTCTTCAAGTCTTCGGTCAGTATACGGTGTACAGCACTTTTTGAAATACCTTTCAAATGCCTTTCAGCTCGCTCACGCACCTTCAGCCGACGATCATCCAATAGCGTTCTGTGGGTTTTCTTAACCGTGTCTGGCGTGGAAGCCTCGATTGATCGACTACTACGGTGTCCTTCTTTGTAGCTCCTACGGCCTCGCCCAAACTCTGCTACCCAATATTTTTTAGTCGTAAATGCAGCAGCAGACTCTTCCAGAGTAGAGTCTTGTTCGGCTTTAATATTGGTTAGACTGAGACCTTTCAATTGGATGTATTCAATTACATAACGGTGACCAACACACCATCTATACGTCAGGTCGTCTAGTTTTGGGACAGCCCTCAAATGGCAATACTGAGAACGTTTAATTTTGACGCCAAACATCGGCTTTATTTATCGTTTAAACTCTGATACCTAATATTTTACAGTCGTAAACATAGGAGCAGAATTCGCTAGAGTAGAACCTAGCTCGACTTTAGTATTGATTAAACTGAGACTTTTCAAAAATATTGAATTACATAACGGTGACCAATTTTTTTTTTTTGCTTCTTTACAAATTGACTGAGATTGATTAGTTTTGTTGGCTATCCTAGTTTTAGGATAGCTCTCATATGATTCTAGTTGACATGGGATTCTCATATGATTCTAGTTGGGATGGGATTATATAAACAAATCTAATGTATTTTCTGCTTTTCTCGACTATTTTTATTCCAAATCATTTGCATATCCATACGCTTTTCCGATGTACCAGCTGCAATGACAGGCTCTAATAAAGTTGTTCAAAGCTTCAAGATGAACTTATCGTATTTGTGATATATAAGAGGTTGTTAATTCCACCATAGTCGTTAAACATGCATTAGTCGCTTTGTCTATACATAAAATATAATTTTGTCAATTTTGTGTTCTTCTCTATTTAAAAACTTCAGTATATCGTAAAAACGTTTCAAATTTTAATATGTTATTGCTCAATGTAGCCACCTTCAGCGCGGATCGAGCATCGAATCTGTCCGTGAAGATTTCACAGGCTACACAACTGGGACCTGATGATGTTTTATTCCATCCTCGGTGAAGAGTAATCTTTAATGCGTTGACCGTCTCATATTTTCAGCTGATACTTTGGCCTTCAGAATGGACCATTTGGAAAATTCCATTGAGTTTAAATCCGGGGAGTATGGTAGCCATTGTTCTAAAGAAGTGAAGCTGGCAGCTTTTTTTAAAAAAAATTTTGCCATGTTTCCGAGCTAATGGTTTCTACCTAGTTATTTACGTGTCTAAGCCAACAAATGATCATTTGCAATTTTTTCGCAGTAGACTTGTTGATTTATCTATACGCCCTATTCTATGAAGACGAGCTATTGAAAGCGTTGGCTGCACTGGGAAACCCTAGTTTAAATTGCCTTTTGATTTGCCCTTTAACCATATCCGACTGTTTTGTTGGTTTACATGCGACTAAGCAGTAATAATTTCTTCTTTGGAAGAGACCAATTTTCAAGCTCGTCACAAGTGGTTTAACACCTTTGCTCTTGCTGGGCGATTTGTTTGTTATGCAAGTATTAAATTTTGTATTTTTTTATATTTTAATTTTTTTTAAATATGTATCCCCATGCTACGATTGCGCTTTGCCGTGGATTGCGTTGAATTATAATCGTCTAATACACAAATATTTCGCCCGCACACAAATGTCGCATCTCATTAACCAGGCTAGTTGCGATTTTTCAGCCAAATACTAAACAATAACGCTCTGGCATTGTAAAACATATAATAAGTTTGTAAACAACATGTTTAACTGGCGCTTGTTAAAGAATGAGCACGCTGTCATCAGCCGTTTGGTTGCTACAGCAGCGTGAAGTTGGTAATACTTCCAGCTCCTACTCCTGTAAATATTCAGGTTTGAATATATTATGCACCAAACTTGCAGACACAAGGACCAAGTGCAAATTTTTAGACTATGATACATGTGATAAGATCAGCCTAAAAATTTCAGTTGCTGAACACATTAGTATTCAGATAGCGAAAATATTGCATTGGTGACGTATCAAAGTCGTCTTTTGTTAGGTTAGGTTAGGTCAGTGTGGCAGTATGAATAGACTAGCTCACTAAGACTTTGTTGTCCATTGTGATAACACGGAAACTAAAGATAAGGATGTCCCTAGTTTCCCCCGCTAAATCATCCTTAGGGACTCAAGAAGCTCTTTAATCGAACGATATCTATATCGTCCAGATCTCCCTGGTCCCTACAGAAATAAGAACCCAGTGTTGATCCCGCCTGGTTGCCAGAGCGGGGCAATTGCAGAGAAGATGTTGACGGAATCCTACTCCTTTTCATCCCTACAACCCCTGCAGAAGTCGGTAGTCGCAACCTTCAATCTCACTGCATGTCTTCCAAACATGTCATGACCACATTCGTCTGGATTGATCACAGCTATATTACAATTTTATTTATTTCTTTTACCACAGCACATGTAAGTGTTTTCCCTTGATATTTTAACCTTTTTTTCTCTTTCTTAATGAAAAAATTATTCACGTTAAAACTATAAACTATTCAAATTAGTACACAAAAGTTATCTCTATTCACAGAAGGGGTAATAGCTCCCATAAGGGGAATAAGTGATAAAGAACAAAATAAAACAATTTGTCAACAAATTCGGTTTTTAAAAAATCATATCCCTCTACACACAATAATATCCATCTATTCCATAAAACAACTCACGAAACGAAAAACCTCATCGTCCCGTTTTTAGTTAACATAGAAAAAAATATTCAAAACTTAAAGCTCCATCGGGATTAGAGTTTATGTTAACAGAAAAAAACCAAACCATTTTCAATTTAACGTTTGTGCTGGTGTTTTATAAATTATTTAATGGCAATTACAAACTTTGTATAAAGGGAAAGTTTTTGTAAAGTTTTGTTTCATAGGGTAAACTATGCCATCCTAAATCAGCAAAATATAGATATTATCAATATGGTGGCAGTAGTTATATTGAAGCCATTGAGATTGGTGCTGGTGTTTAATACTTAGACATAATTCTTTATTCCATACTATCGGCTGGTGAGCCGCGGTCAATACACTCGACTACCATTCGCATGATCGAGGTTTCAACCTCGTACCACCCCGTAGCCACCTATCATTATTTAAGTGACGTTCGCCTCAATGTGTCGGACGAACACTTCAATTAGTCGAGGAATCGGTAAGTCTTGTGAATGCTTCTCAAAACTGTGACTTTCGAAATCGTTGCTAATCTTTAGGTTCCATTGAGTGAGTGCAAAAGTAGAATGCATGCAAGCTTACAGGATGTGAGAAAGTCTCCTATGTTTCACTCAGGAGATGTAAGAGAATTTGCTTTTTTTATACAACTGTATAGCAATGTTATAGCATCGATTCAGATCTAGGTGAAGAAAGGGAAAATGTAATAGATGCGCAACTAAGTTCCCCCTGTTAGCCAATAGATGGCGCCAGCTGTAAGTGCTAATCGATTCTGCATTAACCTAAACGACATGAACCAACCTTAGACATATGGTAAACCTGTTGCCTGGACACAATAGTGTGATGATTATGCGCCAAATAATCGTCATATGCGGGAAGTATTGATTTCCTTCTTTTAACCAAAGAAAACGGCGGCAGAAGATAATCGAGAGCTTTAAAATTTTTACACAGATGCCTCTTTAGTGAAACATTGTGTCGAGATTGGTTCTGTTACTTTAAAGACGGTGATTATGATGTTGATGACCGTTCGCGTGAAGGAACACGAACAACCTTCGAAAACACTGAATTGACGGCATTGCTTGAAGAAGATCCATGCCAAACCCAGGTAGAGCTTGCTTCAGTATTAAGAGTTACCGGCCAAGTTATTTTCAAGCGTTTGCATGCGTTGGGGGAATGATTCAAAAGCAAGGAATTTGGGTTCCTTATGAGTTGAACCCAAGCGACGTTGAGCGTCGTTTGTTTCGCCTGTGAACAACTGCTTCAGCAACAAAAATGGAAGGGTTTTCTCCATCGTATTGTAACGGATAATGAAAAATGGATTCATTATAGCAACTCAAAGAAAAGAAAGTCATGAGGGCTCCGCGGTCATGCTTCTACGTTTTTGCCTCGACCGAATATTGACTCTGCGAAGGTTATGCTCTGTATATGGTGGGATCAGGTCTGTGTTATTTAATACGAGCTGTTAAAATCAAGCGAAATCACACTGGGGATCGGTATTGACTTCAATAAATGCGATTGAGTCGAGCTCTGCGCGAGAAACGCGGAGGGGCATGAAAAAGTGATTCTTCAGCATGACAATGTTCCCCCTGTCCTGAGGCCAAGCCCGTTAAAATCTACCTGAGAGCGCTGAAATGGGAAGTCTTACCCCATCCGTTATATTCTTCAGATATTATGCCGTCCGATTATCACTTTTTCCCAGCAGTTTCACTCATATCATCAAGGAATGGCTATATTCGTGGATAGCCTCAAAAAGTAAAAAGTTTTACCGTGACGAAATTCGAGCTTTGTCAAAAAGATGGGAAAAAGTAGTAGCTAGCGATGGGCAATACTTTTAATAAATCATTTGTAAACATGTTTTCATAATAAAGTTGCATTTTTATTAAAAAACAAAAAAAGGCAAGAACTTAGTTGCTCACCTAATATAATACGTGCATTAAAACGAAAGGTGTTCATTGTATTTTTGTAAAAATAGATGGGTGTTTACATACTTGATTTTTCAGAGTTAGGCGCCAGAGGTGTTATCAACTTCAAGCTGGTATAGCAGACAAACTGCTAACGACAGCGCGCTAATTTTTTTGCAAGCTAGAGTTTGTTATGTTGTTTATTAGACTATGGTGTTGGTTGGAAGCTTAAATATTTGGTCTTTTCTGAAGAAAAATTGTTACGATTCGACAATATGTAAGCAAACAAAATTATCATTTATGGTTAGAGTACAAAGCAAAAGCCAATTTAGGTCAGCGAATTGTTCTGCGAAAGCTAATGCCTGTATCAGTGATGGTTTGGGCTACTGTAACTGCCACAAAGAGCTCATCGCTCGTTTTCGTCAAAGTTTACACTCTGTCCAATAAATCGACAAATAAATCAAATATACCGTGGTCATATTCTAAACGATTCTTTCTTTGCATTGGACATTTTAACAAGACTCAGCACCATCCCATAAGGCTTATGAAACCCAACATTTTTTACGAGAAAAAGTTTTTAGCTTCGTTTTTTCATAACAATGGTCACCAATGCATTTTTGCATATAGTCCAATCTGGAAGCTAAAGTATAAACTAAAAAATATGTGATGATCAAAGCCTTAGAGATTGTTCTCCACTAAAATTGAGACAAGATGCCACCAGGCTACATTCGTACAGGCTGCTACGCCTTTCTGGGCAGACTCTATGCTTTTATCCGCGCCAAAGGCGATAAAATGGAATAATAACGTATTTTTCTTAAAATTTTAAACGTTATTACGATATGCTGAAATTTTTAAATGTAAAAATCAAAATTTAAATACTTCGAACATCAACCCTTATATAATACATTAAACTAAACGGTCCATGTTTGATACTTTCTGTAATTTCACGTTTGAGGGCGACCTAACTTTTTGCCCATTGCTTTGATTTACAATACCTAGTAAACCCAGGAGAAAATTTGATCAAGTCGCAAGCGCCTTCTGGTACCCACTATACAGATTTTTTAACGCAGTTGTCGTTGTTTATTAAATATACATATAGGTTTATGCTTTTCAAGAAACGCTTAAGCAAATCGAACAAAATATTCGTGATGAAATTAATGAAATACCGCGTGAAATGTGAGAGAATGTAATGAAAAATGTGCTCAAAAGGGCTCGCATTTGTGAGGCTAACAGAAACGGACATTTATCTGATATTGTGTTCCATACATAATTGCCGACGTACACCCTGTATTTCACTTTACTTTTGGAAACGAAAAATAGATAACCCTTTAAAACGCTAATGAAGGCGAAAATTTTCTTTGCGCCATTTTGAATTCTAATGATATGGGAAATCAAAAAATTCTGTGGTCAGCGGCATAATTCTTGGTAGTTTTCTAATTTCGCAAAACTCAAAATTATTCCCCGAATTTGTCGTCTGTTGCTATCATGAAGAAACATTCTCTCCGGTTATATTGCCTGCATTTGGTTCGCCTTTAAGGAGATCTTGAAATTTTTCAATTTAATTTGCAGCAGTGCCAAAGACTGTAATTCCTTACGTGCAATTTTAACCACTCATAATATATGACCAGTTATTTTTAAACATTTATTTCTTTATTTAAAGACTTTGTGATATGTTATATAGTTTTATTTAACGTTTCTATAAACGACAGATTATTATTAATAAATTGTATTTTGTTGTCTTTCAGATAATCACATGCTATGGTGTGTCCTTTTAATGAGGTAAGATTTCTATATAATTACTAATCAATCGTGCGAGTCTTGTTTAGTAGGTTTTAGTATTAAGAAATAATAGTAGAATATTAGCAACACAATTTTTATTTTATGCAGAAGTTCATATTTTAAGTAAAAAATAATTCAGAAGTTCAATCCTTTCAGTTTCTGTCATCATTACTGGTGGCTGTGGCATTTATACCCGCGTTCTTTCTTGCTCATGTCTTAAAAGGACGAATTGCAAAATACCTCCCTCCTGACATTGTGGTATTACGGCCTAAGAACAATTCTTTGATGGTTTTAGCTTCAGTCTAGGGGAGAGTTCAATTTTTGATCCCCTAATTCACCGCTTTATCTCTAAAAGTATGAATTTTCGAAAATTCATCCTCATCATGATTTTTAACTTTTTTCCAGTCTAGTGTACCAATTTGATCGCCTTAAAGTGGGAAGTTTAAAAAATATCATTTTATCGTGCCCGTAATAGTAATGTTGACATTCCTTTTAGTGATTCCAGATTCCAGCATTTTGACGTAGTCAATGGTATCATTTTAGTTTTGATTCTTTCTGATTTTTATATGTTTGGTAATAATTTTGCACTTTTTCTCTTATTCTATCACTTAAAAATATATCAATCAATTGTGGTTATTTACATGAGTCTCGCCGTAAGGTCTTACTCATGGTGTGCCATCACACATGGGACTGTTTTCTCTTTTTCTTTTCCTTCGTATATTTCTTTTCTTTTTTGCGACAACCAGCGCTCCTTTGGGGTACTCAAATTAATCCCGAAAGGATTAGTCGAAATACCTTTGAGATAAGAAGCAAGTCCCCCTTGGAAAATTTTCTCAGGGCCTGCTTCCTCTCTCAGCCAAAGTATCTTTGAAGTCACTGGTATGAAGTGAACTTCCTCACGGTTAGGAGTGAGGCCTACCTAGGACAACTCAGATAGACGAAGAACAGTGTTTTCAAAGTTCCCGCATTACCTTCAGGAGACCCTGAAGCAACGCAAAATCACTGAAAACACATGTTCGGGCAACCACAGCCAGCACGATGCTCCCACAAGGGGTCTAACGCCACGACCAGGCAAGAACAAAATGTTCCTGGCGCTCCTGGTCTCCCGTACTACCAGAAGAGAAAAGAGAGTAGAACCCTCTGGTCTGGGTTTCGCAGACAAAGACTGCTCCAGTTTTGCTATATCATACCTCGCATGAAACTGGTCGTCCATCGTATACGCCATAAATTTTCAACGTCCGACGAGAAATATCGACACAAAAGTAAATGCCATGCTCTTCTAGTCTATTTACCATATCTCTCTTTAAAAGACCTCCACGGTAGTACGACTATACAACAACAAAGAAAAGTCTTCCGATATCTCTCAACGGCTTCTTTATGGTCGTTCCTGTTGCCAGGGGCTCTTAAAAGTATAATATGAATGTCGGAAATGTCCTTTGTGAGCGCGGTTACAATAAAAAAGCAGAGTATAAAAACGCAGTTTCATGATTTTATCTCCAGCCTTTGGTTATGAGAGATGGTGCTACTTCTGTTCCTCTTCTACCTAATACTAAGAGATGCGTTATATCTCTTCTTGTCATGTATATGTTCTGTAAAAATAATGTGCACCATAATGTTAATGACCTTAGCTTCGATCCATTTCCATTTTACTCCCATACCCAGCAGTTTTATCTCATTAAAACACGAATTCCAAAAAAATCGGCTCCTGTCATTTATGCCTATGCTGTAAGGACACTTCCAATTACGCCGATTAACCTACAATTTGTTAAAGTTTGAAGGTTGTGCACTCTCATTCCTTTTATTACCCCTTGAAAGTATAAATGTCGCAAAATTACATTGTTACTTTTAAGGAAGATGAGCGCGCCAATTTTCATGGTTTTAGTTTTATCCGTATAGTTAGGTCAGTGACCCCATGTTAACCCTTTTTACTCTCTCCCTCCCCATCGCGTGTTTAGTCTATAAGAGGAGTACTGAACTCTGGCGGTTTGAGTTGGAGATCGTACCGGATTTTGTCCTCTTTTATCGCCCTCACGCTCTGAACTGTTTTTGTCCCCAGAGGTTTGCTATTTGAAGAATCCTGTCTGATAGCACGTCTAACCTCGAAAAAATATGTACACCTGCTTATATTTGCTTTATGTTTAATTATGGTTACTTTAACGGATAGTAAACATGGCAATTCTTTTTTATTTAAATAACTTTAATATGGTAATGCCTTTAAAAGTAAAAACAAAACTGGGGCTCGCCCGTTGTTTTCATTGTGAGTTAGTTTTGTTCAGATGTGATTTCAGTACTTGGTCAAAATAATAAATACATTGCTCAATTCTTTGATATTGTAGCAGTCTGCTATAATCTTTTTGGAAATGTTAGTTATTTTTAAAAAAATCAGCCATGGGTTGAAAAAGTCATTGTTCTCCGGAGGAGAGGAAAATTGTTTCAAATCTAGGAGAAAGTGGCCAAAGTCTTCGTCCTATAGCGGAAACTATGAATTGGTCAATATTTTTGGTACAAAATGCTTTAAAGCCCCAAAAGCCCGTCGAAACTCGCGAAAGAGCCAAAAAAAAAAAAAAACTTCAAAAACAACAGATATCCGTATTGCAACACTTGCGAAGAAGGACCCGTTTGTGTCTTCAAGAGCAATTTCAGAAGAAATTGGAAATGTAATTTCATCGCGAACGGTTCGTTGTAAACTACAAGAAGCACATTTACCAGGACGGATAGAAGAGTTCCTTTGCTTAAACAAAAAAAAAAAAAAAAAAATTAAAGACTAGATTGGCGTATGCGTGAAGTCATTCCAATTGGTCCGGAGGAGACGGTGAAAAAAAATTGCGAAACATTTTATGGAGCGATGAAGCAAAAATTAGTATATTTGGAAACGAATGTGCCCGGAACGATCGATGCCCTAAGAGTAAGGAATTCCATGTTCGCTTTACAAAGAAGACGGTCAAGCACGGGGGCGGCAATATTATGGTCTGCTGTATCTTCTCGTGGAATGGTGTCTGTCCGAGACATCGAATTACCGACTCTATGACCAAATTCAACTACAAAGATATCTTGGAAAATACGATGTTTAACCATGCTGTGTAAAGTATGAATCTTAGATGGACATTTCAGCGGGATAACGATCCGAAGCATACTTCTAAATTGGTAAAGAAGATAATAATGATGCCCTACTTGACTAGCCAAGTCAATCTCCGGACTTAAATCCAATCGAAAATCTTTCGGGAGAGTTGAAACAAAGAATTGAAAAGCAGGTTCTTAAAGATAAGGATCAGTTATAGAATTTTGTTCAAAAAATTTTTATGAAATACCAGTTGAAACCTGCAAAAAGCTTATTGCCAGCATGCCAAAAAGAATCAACTAAATAATTGAAAATAAAGATGGATATACGAATTAACGAAACTCTGCCAATTTAGCAGAAAAAAACTTGATTTTTTTACTTCTTTACTTATTTTAACTAAATGTACTTATTATTTCGCCCAAAGTTTTTTTGATTCTTTTGAGTTCTTCTTTTTTGAATAATTCTGAATTCAATTTTTGTTTTTTGTTATTGTTTTACTATTTATTTTGTTTCTAATGTTATAACAAAATAAACTATTATTTGTTGTTTTTTTTTTAATTTAAATAAATTTTCCTCTACGAGTCTTTAAAAAAACATATTGGGTGTACTTATTATTTTGATCATATGTGTATATATCCAACTTTGTGCCTGTTCATTTGTTAGCTTTATTCTAATATGACCAATTCTTGGATTAATTTGTGCTTTTGAAAGTTGTTCAACAACTTTTGCCCTGTTTGAAACTTTATTCACTTACAATTTGCATCCAGCCATAAATCTCATAATCACGAAATCTCCACAAAGACATGAATGACCTCAATAAGACACGAAAAGAAAACTTTTTTTCGCGTAGTTGTCACTATCAACAATTTTCATTTTTTTTTATTTTCATATACTTAAATAAACTTTGTTAGAACATTTAAAAATGTTAACATATTTCATGCATTTGAGCTGGCAATCATCAAGAACTCAGCTATTTTACGCTCGACTTAAAGTAGTAAAACTTCAGAAAAAGTTGAAAATGGAAACTGAAAACACTGAAGTGGAAGGAAAATCTCATCACACAGGAATGCGTCAGAAGAAGATGAGTCGGAATGGAAATATAAAATTAAATTAATTTTTATGAGTTGAGAAGATAATTTCTTTCATTTTTTTTTCTTCAACAGTACGCTTTTGCCAGCACAGGATCTGTCAAAACGTGAAAACTTTATTTGTATCAGGGTGCAACAACAGTAAACCACTACTTGCTGTTGAAGCAACAACAACAACAACAACGACCACATTAGTATCAAGCTACAACAACCAAAGGAAGAACCAACAAAAACATTAATTTCTAACGTAAAAAAGAAAAGCAGCAGCAGCGGCATAAGTTTTAATTAAAAGTTAACATACTTTTGGGCGTTAGTTATGTGTGGGTCCGCCTACAGTATGCGGCTTAAAAATTGTTACTTCTGATTGGAATAGAAATGCAAATTCCAACACGGTTCTCGCATCGAATTACCAAAATTTTGATTTTTTTGTTTTCGGTTTTAATATTATTCTTCTTCTTAGGTGGCCACTGGAAATAGACATACATACCGCCCGTAGAAAATAATTCCAAGCGCATCGATCTTCTGCGCTTCTCCTCCAATTCGTTACGCCAAGTTTCGATACTATTTCAAAAGCCTGGTCTTTCCAATGGAATTTTAGTCGCCCTCTTCTGCACCGTCCATCGAGTTCGTTGTCAAAAACTTACCGCGCCGAAGCATTTGTGTCGATCTGCACAACATGACTCAACCAATGCAATCGCTATATACCTATATTAACACGTTTGACCTCGTCGATGTCGGCATATAAGTCATATTGCTCGTTGTTCATGCGACGCCGATACTCTTCGTTGACGATGACAGTTTCACATATTTTCCAGACTATTTTACTATCGAAAACTGTACTGTACTAGTACTGATTCATCCGCTTGCGTCATAACCCAGGTTTCTGCGCCATATCCAGGTTTCTGCGCCAGGTAGAACCAACGTTTGGTGCAGTCAGATTTTTGTTTCTCGAAAGAGGGCTTTATCATTGAATCGCTTGCTTAGCCCATAGTAACATCTGTTAGCAAACAATACTCTCCTGTTTATCCCCATGTTGACGTCATTCGTTTTGTTTACAGCGGAGCCGATGTAGAAGAATTCAACCACTTCAAAATTATAATTGTCAACGTTCACAAAGCGTACCAAACGACTAAACTCTTTGTTCGTTGAAAGCAATAACTTTGTTTTGTCCTCGTTTACTAACAGACCCATTTTCGCTGGTTCCTTCTCGATGCTTGAGAAGACTGCAGTAGCATCTCTCAGCTTCCGGCCAATAATGTCTATGTCATCTGCATATGCGAGTAACATATGGCTTTTATTAAAGATGTTTCCAATCGTGTTAATTGCAGCTTTCCTCATAATCACCTCTAACAGTATGTTGAAGAAATCGCACGATAGACTGTCGCTATGCCTAAATCCCTATTTGGTATAAAAAGGCTCGCTAAGATCTTTGCCTATCTTTACTGAAGACTTCGTGTCAGTCAGCGTCAACCTACAAAGACGTATAAGCTTCGTAGGAATTCCAAACTCGGGTATGGCTTCATACAGTTTTTGCCGTATCGGGCTACCGAAGACAGTTTCCTAATCGACGAAAAGATGGTACGTGTCGATCCCCTTCTCATGGGTCGTCTTCAGAATTTGTCGTAGTGCGAATATCTGGTCAGTTGTTGATTTACCAGATCTAAAGCCACACTGATAAGGTCCAATCAGGTCAGTTAGAATCGGCTTTAGTCGTTCACATATCACACTCGACAGGACCTTATTAGCAATAAGTAAAAGACTGATACCGCGATGTTACAAGCCCTTGGATCGCCTTTTCTCAATATAACATATACTGTAATGTAATATAAATGGTTAGTACGCGCGACTATCGTCCTTTTGACCGTGGGTTCAATCCCGCATACAGCAACCTATTGTTACTGAGTGGCGGTCACCTCGTAGTACCCGACAGTCATTTTGACTGGTCATTTTATCGATAAATTTTTTAAATGTTTCTCAAACTGTGGCACTTAGAATCGTTTTTAAACTGTAGATCACGTTGAGTGAGTCGAAAAATAGAATGCGTGTAAACTCACCGAATGTGGGAAGCTTTCGCATAGGTTAGTCATGGGATGCAAGGGAATTTGTTTAATATACTATGTTTACAAATAGTTTTGTTCAATTCAGTTTGTAAAATATTTAATTCGTTATATTTTTAATTTCGCTTTCCGTTTGGCAAAGCAATACCAAATAGTCAGATAATAAACTTCGATCAACATTGATTTACTGGTGGTTTGACCCATATTTTTAATGGAAAAATTAGATTTATATACTTCAAAATTTATTTTCGTTATTACGACCCTTAAGTTCGATACGAATCTCAAATTCCTAACAACAGATGGCTTGGCTACCAGTGTTGGCAAAGACAAATGTATTTAGAAAGCTATAATAACACTGCCAATTACTATAACACCGTTCGCTTCATGACAGCTCACGCGTGTGTGCGGTTGTGTATTTAGGCTCAAAGCAAACAAACTCACAAGAGGTTTTGCCTTTATGTCGTTTGCAAAAAAGCTATCTTAAATAAATATCGCAGCTTCGGTGAAATTAGGAGCTAAGCAAAAAGAGCGCTCACACACATAGAAAACAACAGCAACAAAGCAACAATACACACACACACACACAAAAGTCAAACGGCTGGCGAATCTTGCGGAAAGTACTTAATTTTTATGAACTAAAAGTTTATCTTAAATACCATTTAATAACGTTTTAAGATACACATCGCCAACTAACGCACATACTGAATCACAGGCAGCCATTTACTCTCGCTTATAGCCCGGCAAACTGCAGACTGACTACGACCGGCGCTAAACCCACCCGCTGCGAATGAAGACAGTTAAACAGCTTTACGCTGTACCAGTAAGCTGTTATTTGTCTGTTTGTTTGTATCCGTATCCGTATCTGTGTCTGTATCGGAGAGATCGGTTTTATTTGTCATTTGTGTGTAACCAATATTAAATGCCTTTAAGGAAACTATTGCAAAGTCATTCCAAAGCAATTCTACTGTATTCCCAATTTAGCGGCGAATATGGGCGACATTTTCTCTCCGCCCTCATGTCTGCTGCCGCTCCTACTGGAGAATATTTATGCATACTGTGATAACATCAAATAAAATTCGTATACTTACTTAGTTACACCGCCATATCAATGTTGTGTTGCTCAGAATTTGTCTGCAGCAAAAGGAGCAGCAATTGTAGACGCCTTCATATTTAGTTTTATCTTGAACTCATCATCGCATTCAATATGTATAAGATGTTCAGAATATTAAAACCAATGTAAATCACAGATACACGAGGACAGATTGGGAAGACGTTAATCAGGATTGCCAAATTCCAAAATTTGATAATTTAGTAGTCAAATGTACTGCCTTAAACATAACTTAAGAGGTATTTCAGCAAAAGTTTCTACAAAAAAAGAAATTCTTCTAGCTCTGTTCGCTTCCCTTATTAGAACTTCGTTTCTATGTTCGTTCAAGCTCAAGACCATGAACGCCTTCTGTAAAGCTTGATTCAAAAGAAGAAGAATTTTAATAGAATGATGTTCTTCTAAAGCAGGGCGTACGTATAGCTATTTTGAATCCGGACTCGAATTCTGCCCCCTGCAGAATACATATTGAAATTTTATTAAATTTGAAAGTTGGGGATTGCTTTTAAAACTTAAGGCTTTTTCAGGAGAACTAAAAATAAATTCACATAAATCCTTTAACGTTAGGAAGCTTTCATTTCCATCTCGCGAAGTGTTGTTGTTCCTTGTTTCTTTTTGGATGTACACCACCAGTATTGGCAACCCTATTTTCCCAAGCACTTTGTCTGAGATATTCCAGAGTCTTTCTTTTTTTTGATTTTTTTTTTTTTGCTATAAACATGACGCGCCTATCAGAGGAATTGAATCAAATTACCTTGTAATCTTAACCTTAAGGTTATTTTCCAATTTTACTTACTCTTACAATCTATCCAAGTCGGAAATTTAACATCTTTCTCGTACCGCCACCACCACGCTCTCGCTGTAGTTCCGCCCTTTGGCATTTGTGTGTTAGTTTAGATTTCCATTTGGAATTAACGCTTTTACTTGCAACAATTTGTCGTTTATTTGGTGTCTGCCATCCAATACTTGCGAGTGCTTTTTATGCTGTTCTTCGTTGTTGTTTCCATTTATCGCGATTGAGAAGTTGTAACTACTCGCTAAAGTTGAAAACTTGTAGTTTTTTTGGGGTTTAAATTCAGCGAGATTTATTTATAAGTTGTGGGTTTTCGTTGATTTGGTGGCAAATACGAGGAAGGCCTCAAAACTAGCAGACATAAGACACAAAAAGTTGGGAAAACATTTCTATACTCTACAACATAGTCTTCTTTTAGCTCAATACACTTTTTCCAGCGATATTCAATAGCTTCTATAGCTTGTTTATAGTAAGAACTGTCAAACTCCTCCTAAATCACAGACTCTACCTGTTCACTGTTGGCAAATCTTTTCCCACCGAGTCATTTTTTCAAATTTGGAAATAGAAAATAGTCCGAAGAAACTAAATCTGACGAATAAGGTGCGTGATAAAGCAATTCGAACTTCAATTAATTAATTTTTCCCATCGCTCTAGTAGATGTGTGGACACTTTCCTTTTCGCCAAATGTTGCTTTTCTTCCATAATCTCATCACCTAAATGCTGCAACAAATTAGCGTAATATTCGCCGTTGATGGGTTTTACTTTCTGAAGGTAGGTTAGGTTAGATCAGTGTGGCAGTCTGAATAGATAGACTCACTTAGACTGTGTAGTTCATTGTGATACCATGAAAACTAGAGATAAGGATGTTTCTAGTTTCCCCCGTTGAACCATTTTGAGCTCCTCAAGAAGCTCTTAAGTATGACAATATCTATATCGTCTAGATCTTCCTGGTCCCTAAAGAAATAACAGCCCAGTGTTGATCCCCGCAATTGCAATTGCAGAGAAGATGTTCCATGGACTCCTCCTCCTCCTCTTTATCCCCACAACTCCCGCAAAAGTCACTAGTCGTAACATTCAATCTCACTGCATGTCTTCCTATCAGACAGTGTCCCGTCATGACGGATACAAGCAATGAGACGTCGGGTCTTGATAGCGACAGCAGTGTGTGTGAACGCTTCAGATCTAGGCGAGACCACATCCGTCTGGATTAATCATAGCTCCGGACAGACGCCCACCTACCATTTTCCGCCAAATATGCTCCATCTCGCAGTAGGAGCTAGAGGCGTGCCAACGGACTCCAACTCGGCTGCAGTCTGTAAGGTTATCCCTAGTCTTGCCAGTTCGTCTGCCCTACAGTTCCCTGGTATGTCCCTGTGGCCCGGCCACCACATAAGGTTTATGTTCAAATACTGAACCATCTCATTAAGAGATCTGCGACAATTCTATACTGATGTTGAGTTCAGGAAGACAAAATCCTGAGATCTAATGGCAGCTAGGCTATCAGAGAATATGGTTATCCCTAAAATGGTTAGGATGGTATGTCTCAGTCATTCTGTCACTTCCTTAATGACCAAAATTTTGGCCTGATAAACGCTACAGTGATCAGGTAGCCCTCTTGCTATGTTTAGCCCCAGGTCTCTGAAGTA
>JAHXMU010021165.1:22319-37984 GCA_019455685.1 Philornis downsi
TGGCGCTTGGAACTTCACTTAAATCGTGTAAACCGTGTTCATGTCGACACAAACGTCGTGCAGTAATCACTGATTTATTTTTTTCGTAATACGCTCGGACACAAAATGCATGCTGCACTCCTGTGTACGGCTTCATGGCGACTAAATTTCCAGGAAGCGGCGCAGCGAACAACATATTCCCCCGCCACCCCGCGCCGCGCGTTAGCGAGAAATTGAAGAATTAAATCGCCAACACTCATATGGCCCACCCTGTATAAGGGTTGATGTTCGAAGTATTTAAATTTTGATTTTTACATTTAAAAATTTCAGCATATCGTAATAACGTTTAAAATTTTAAGAAAAATACATTATTATTCCATATTATCGCCTTTAGCGCGGATAAAAGCATAGAGTCTGCTAAGGAAGGCGTCACACCCTGTACGAATGTAGCCTGAAGACCTGTTGTCTCATTCTCAGTGGAGAGCGATCTTTAAGGCTTTGATCATCACATATTTTTTAGTTTATACTTTAGCTTTCAGATTGGACTATATGCAAAAATGCATTGGTGACCATTGTTATGAAAAAACGAAGCTAAAAACTTTTTCTCGTAAAAAATGTTGGGTTTCATAAGCCTTATGGAATGGTGCTGAGTCTTGTTAAAATGTCCAATGCAAAGAAAGAATCGTTTAGAATATGACCACGGTATATTTGATTTATTTGTCGATTTATTGGACAGAGTGTAAACTTTGACGAAAACGAGCGATGAGCTCTTTGTGGCAGTTACAGTAGCCCAAACCATCACTGATACAGGCATTAGCTTTCGCAGAACAATTCGCTGACCTAAATTGGGTTTTGCTTTATGCTCTAACCATAAATGATCATTTTGTTTGCTTACATATTGTCGAATCGTAACAATTTTTCATCAGAAAAGACCAAATATTTAAGCTCCCAACCAACCGGCATCTTTGTTCGTTGCTAAGCGAAGCGCCTTTGGTGCAGTTCCTAAATTATGCACTTTTTGCATTTCGCATTTTGTAGGTCTTTAATCGTAGTTTAGTTTTTAATATGATCTTCATGCTATGGGCAGACACATTGTAATTTTTCGCCATTAGATTACGGTCTGGATTACGGTAAATTCTAGCCCTTATCATTCATTTCATTCTATTTTTGGCGATGTTGCTGCTTTTAAACGCCCACCTCCATGGCGTTTTTTTGTTACTACCACTATCTATTTCTGGCGAGGTTGCGGCTTTTGAACGTCCACTTCCATGGCGTTTTTTTGTTCCTACCACTATCATTGCAATGTGTAATGATGATACGATGCATAAGCATTTTATTCGCACGCATATGTCGCAGCTCATTAACAATGCCTGGGTACGATTTTCCATCCACTTACAGAACAATAACTTTTTCGGAAACATTTTTGAAGTGCAACGTAAAACGAAATGTTTCCATAGTCTTATAAACAACATAACAAACCGTATCTTGAAAAAAAATGAGCGCGCTGTCATTAGCCGTTTGTCTGCTATACCAGCGTGAAGCTGATAACACCTCTGGCGCCTAACTCTGAAAAATCAAGCATGTAAACACCCATCTACTTTTACAAAAATACAATGAAGATACTTCTTTTTAATTCTGATGCACGTATTATATTAGGTACGCACCTAAGTTCTCGCTGTGTTTTCTTTTTTTTTTATAAAAATTCAACTTTGCTATGAAAACATGTTTACAAATAATTTATTAAAAGTATTGCCCATCGCTAGCTACTACTTTTTCTCATCTTTTTGACAAAGCTCGAATTTCGTCACAGTAAAACTGTTCATTTTTTGAGGCTATCCACGAATCTAGCAATTCCTTGATGTCGTCATATGAGTAAAACTGGTAGGAACAAGTGATTATCGGACAACACAATATCTGGAGAATATAACGGATGGGGTAAGACTTCCCATTTCAGTGCTCTCAGGAAGATTTTAACGGACTTGGCCTCGGGACAGGGGGAGCGTTGTCATGCTGAAGAATCACTTTTTCATGCCCCTCCGCGTTTCTCGCACAGAGCTCGGCTCAATCGCATTTATTGAAGTCCATACCGATCTACAGTGTGGTTTCGCTTGATTTTAATAGTTCGTAATAAATAACACCGACCTCATCCCACCATATACAGAGCATAACCTTCGCAGAGTGAATATTCGGTCGAGGAGAAAACGTAGAAGCATGACCGCGCAGCTCCCATGACTTTCTTTTCTTTGAGTTGCTATAATGAATCCATTTTTCATTATCCGTTACAATACCCTACCATTTTTGTCGCCGAAGCAGTTGTTCACAGGCGAAAAACGATCGCTTAACATTCCTTGGGTTCAACTCATAAGGAACCCAAGTTCCTTGCTTTTTTCTATTTCCCAACACATGCAATCGCTTGAAAACGACTTGGCGGGTAAATCTTAATACTGAAGCAAGCTCTACCTGGGTTTGACATGGATCCCATGACATGCCGTCAATTCAGTGTTTTCGAAGGTTGTTCGTGTTCCTTCACGCGAACGGTCATCAACATCATAATCACCGTCTTTAAAGTAACAGAACCAATCTCGACACAATGTTTCACTAAAGCAGCATCTGTGTAAAAATTTTAAAGCTCTCGATTATCTTCTGCCGCCGTTTTCTTTGATTAAAAGAAGGAAATCAATACTTCCCGCATATGACGATTATTTGACGCAAAATCATACTTATTCATACAACCAAAAGAATATGACGTGAAAAGAAAATCACTATTGTGTCCAGGCAGTAGGTTTACCATATGTCTAAGGTTGGTTCATGACGTTTAGGTTAATGCAGAATCGACTAGCACTTACAGCTGGCGCCATCTATTGGCTAACAGCGGGAACTTTGTTGCGCATCTATTACATTTTCCCTTTCTTCACCTAGATCTGAATCGATGCTATAACATTGCTGTACAGTTGTATAAAAAACAAATTCTCTTACATCTCCTGAGTGAAACATAGGAGACCTCCTCACATCCTGTAAGCTTGCATGCATTCTACTTTTGGACTCACTCAATGGAACCTAAAGATTAGCAACGATTTCGAAAGTCACAGTTTTGAAAAGCATTCGCAAGACTTACCGATTACTCGACTAATTGAAGTGTTCGTCCGACACATTGAGGCGAACCTCACTTAAATAATGATAGGTGGCTACGGGGTGGTACGAGATTGAAACCTCGATCAAGCGAATGGTAGTCGAGTGTATTGACCGCGGGTCACCAGCCGATAGTATGGAATAAAGAATTATGTCTAAGTATTAAGCACTAGCACCAATCTCAATGGCTTCAATATAACTACTGCCACCATATTGATAATATCTATATTTTGTTGATTTAGGATGGCATGGTTTACCCTATGAAACAAAACTTTACAAAAACTTTCCCTTTATACAAAGTTTGTATTTGCCATTAAATAATTTATAAAACACCAGCACAAACGTTAAATTGAAAATGGTTTGGTTTTTTTCTGTTAACATAAACTATAATCCCGATGGAGCTTTAAGTTTTGAATATTTTTTTCTATGTTAACCAAAAACGGGACGATGAGGTTTTTCGTTTCGTGAGTTGTTTTATGGAATAGATGGATATTATTGTGTGTAGAGGGATATGATTCTTTAAAAACCGCATTTGTTGACAAATTGTTTTATTTTGTTCTTTATCACTTATTCCCCTTATGGGAGCTATTACCCCTTCTGTGAATAGAGATAACTTTTGTGTACTAATTTGAATAGTTTATAGTTTTAACGTGAATAATTTTTTCATTAAGAAAGAGAAAAAAAGGTTAAAATATCAAGGGAAAACACTTACATGTGCTGTGGTAAAAGAAATAAATAAAATTGTAATATAGCTGTGATCAATCCAGACGAATGTGGCCTCGCCTAGATTTGAAGCGTTCACACACACTCCTGTCACTATCAAGACCCGACGTCTCAATGCTTGTATCAGTCATGACATGTTTGGAAGACATGCAGTGAGATTGAAGGTTGCGACTACCGACTTCTGCAGGGGTTGTAGGGATGAAGAGGAGTAGGAGTCCGTCAACATCTTCTCTGCAATTGCCCCGCTCTGGCAACCAGGCGGGATCAACACTGGGTTCTTATTTCTGTAGGGACCAGGGAGATCTGGACGATATAGATATCGTTCGATTAAAGAGTTTCTTGAGTCCCTAAGGATGATTTAACGGAGGAAACTAGGGACATCCTTATCTTTAGTTTCCGTGTTATCACAATGGACAACAAAGTCTTAGTGAGCTAGTCTATTCATACTGCTACACTGACCTAACCTAACCTAACAAAAGACGACTTTGATACATCACCAATGCAATATTTTCGCTATCTGAATACTAATGTGTTCAGCAACTGAAATTTTTAGGCTGATCTTATCACATGTATCATAGTCTAAAAATTTGCACTTGGTCTTTGTGTCTGCAAGTTTAGTGCATAATATATTCAAACCTGAATATTTACAGGAGTAGGAGCTGGAAGTATTACCAACTTCACGCTGCTGTAGCAACCAAACGGCTGATGACAGCGTGCTCATTCTTTAACAAGCGCCAGTAAAACATGTTGTTTACAAACTTATATGTTTTACAATGCCAGAGCGTTATTGTTTAGTATTTGGCTGAAAAATCGCAACTAGCCTCGTTAATGAGATGCGACATTTGTGTGCGGGCGAAATATTTGTGTATTAGACGATTATAATTCAACGCAATCCACGGCAAAGCGCAATCATAGCATGGGGATTTAAAAAAAATTAACCACAACTGAAGCCCTAAAATATAAAAAAATACAAAATTTAATACTTGCATAACAAGCAAATCGCCCAGCAAGAGCAAAGGTGTTAAAACACTTGTGACGAGCTTGAAAATTGGTCTCTTCCAAAGAAGAAATTACTACTGCTTAGTCGCATGTAAACCAACAAAACAGTCGGATATGGTTAGAGGGCAAATCAAAAGATAATTTAAACTAGGGCTTTCCCAGTGCAGGAAGCGCTTTCAATAGTGATAGTAGGGATCACGGTGACTGCCGCAGGATGCTCACCACTCGTCTTCAAAGAATAGGGCGTACAGATAAATCAACAAATCTACTAGGAAAAAATTTTAAACTATCATTTGTTGTCTTGGGCATGTAAATAACTAGATAGAAACCATTGGCACGGAAACATGGCATAATTTTTTTACAAGAAAAAGTTTCTAGCTTCACTTCTTTATAACAGTGGCTACCATACTCCCCGGATTTAAATTCAATTGAATTTTCCATATGGTCCATTCTGAAGCGCAAAGTATCAACTGAAAATGTGAGACCGTCAACGTCTTAAAGATTACTCTTCGCTGAGGATGGAACTTAACACCATCAGGCCCCATTTTTATAGCCTGTGAAGCCTTCGCGGACAGATTCAGTGCTATCGTCCGCGCTAAAAGTGGCTATATTGAACAATAACACATTTTTCCTAAAAATCGAAACGTTTTTACGATATGCTGAAGTATTTAATTAAAATTATATTTTATGGATAGACAAAGCTACTAATGCATGTTTAACGACTATGGTGGAATTAACAACCTCTTATATATCACAAATACGATAAGTTCATCTTGAAGCTTTGAACAACTTTATTAGAGCCTGTCATTGTAGCTGGTACATCGGAAAAGCGTATGGATATGCAAATGATTTAGAATAAAAACAGTGTAGAAAAGAAGCAAATACTTTACTTTAATACGAGAGCTATCCCAAAACTAGGCGACCTGACGTATAGGTGGTGCCAGTAGTTTGAAAAAAATTATTTTGGTGAAAGCGACAATCTTGTAAAACAAATGTTTGTTTAGAATTTGTATTTGGCCCATCAGAAGTAATCAATTTCGGTGAATTTGTAAACATGCAAAAAATTTGGCACCGTTATGTAATTGAATACTTCAAATTGAAAGGTCTGAGTTCAACCAATACTAAAGCCGAGCTAGATTCTGCTCTGGGGGATTCTACTCCTACGTTTACGTTTGTAAAATATTAGGTATCAAAGTTTAAATGAAAAATATAGCCGATGTTTGGCGTCAAAATTAAACGATCTCAGTATTGCCATTTGAGGGTTGTCCCAAAACTAGACGACCTGACGTATAGATGGTACCAGTAGTTTGAAAAAAATTATTTTGGTGAAAAGCGACAATGTTGTTAAACAACTTTTTGTTTTGAATTTCTATTTGAGCCAACAAAACTAATCAATCTCAGTCAATTTGTAAAGATGCAAAAAAAAAAATTGGTCACCGTTATGTAATTCAATATTTTCATTTGAAAAGTCTCAGTTCAATCAATACTAAAGTCGAGCTAGGTTCTACTCTAGCGAATTCTGCTCCTATGTTTACGACTGTAAAATATTAGGTATCAGAGTTTAAACGATAAATAAAGCCGATGTTTGGCGTCAAAATTAAACGTTTTCAGTATTGCCATTTGAGGGCTGTCCCAAAACTAGACGATCTGACGTATAGATGGTGGATTGGTCACCGTTATGTAATTGAATACATCCAATTGAAAGGTCTCAGTCTAACCAATATTAAAGCCGAGCAAGACTCTACTCTGGGAGAGTCTGCTGCTGCGTTTACGACTGAAAAATATTGGGTAGCAGAGTTTGGACGAGACCGAGGAGCTACAAAGAAGGACACCGTAGTAGTCGATCAATCGAGGCTTCCACGCCAGACACGGTTAAGAAAATCTACAAAACGCAATTAGATGGTCGTCGGCTGAAGGTGCGTGAGCGAGCTGAAAGGCATTTGAAAGGTATTTCAAAAAGTGCTGTACACCGTATACTGACCGAAGACTTGAAGACGAGAATGCTGTGTGCAAGATGGCTGCCGCGTTTGCTTTCAATAGAGCAAAAACATCGTTATGGAGATGTCTCAGCAGAGTATTTGGCTGTGTTTCACCGCAATTAAGCCGAATTTTTGCGTCGTTGTATAACCATGGGTCAGACATGGCTCCACCATTTCACAAAAAAATAGTCAAAGCTGTGGGCTGGAATGGGAGAATCGCGTCCAGAGAAGGCGAAGACGATTCCATCTGCAAGCAAAGCCATGGTGTCCGTTCTTTGGCATGCGCATGGGATTATTTTTATCGATTATATGCAGAAGAGAAAAACCATCAATGGCGAATATTGCGCTAATTTATTGCAGCATTTAGTTGATGAATTTATTGAAAAAAAGACCGCATTTGGCGAAAAAGAAAGCGTTGTTTCATCAAGACAATGCTCCAGTCCACAAATACACTGTTGCAATAGCCAAAATTAATAAATTAAAGTTCGAATTGCTTCATAACGCACTTTATTCGGCAGATTTAGCTCCCTCGGACTATTTTCCATTCCCAAACTTGAAAAAGTTGCTCGATGATAAAAGATTTGTCAACAGTGAATAGGTGGAGTCTGCGGTTGATTTAACAGTTCTTACTATAAACAGAGTATAGAAGCTATTGAATATTGCTGGAAAAAGTGCACCGAGTTAAAAGGAGATTATGTTGAAAAATGTAGAATTTTTTTCCCAACTTTTTTCGTATTTTTTTTTTTTTTGTTAGGCCAACTAGTTTTGGGACCGACCTCGTATATATACTTTTTGCGGAAATTCTATATTAATCATACGTTTTCCCTTCGCTTATAAAAATCATTATGCAAATGGTTTCATGTTTCCGCTTGTATGTTTGCAACACAATCTCTAAATGGTGTAATCGATCATATAATTCAGTTATTTTAATCCTTTTGCTGTTGTACCCTAACAGACGAGATTGAAATTTATACCCCAATGGGGTAGCAGGAGGAGGCTCTTAATTGTATGAATAAAAAAAAAAAACAAACGACAACAACAAATTAACACTCGTTCAAACCCAATAACATTGAATTACTACAAATTGTTGTTGTAGTCGCGACTTTGGTTGCCTTTGCTGCTGCTGTTGCTGCCGGTGCTGTTGTTGTTGGCGCTGTTTAACTTTGCATGTAAAACAAATTGTATTACGAGCTTAAAACAGCACCAGCAACATTAAACTGACTGAGCAATTGCCAGCGTCAGCAACAGTACTCTAGCTAGCGACATTACCACCAGTAGAAGCTAAAGCAGCAGCAATGAATGAACGTGAACCCATACGATTGCTATCCTTAATATCCTTTAAATCAATGTTTATACAAACATACGCACGCATGAATGTGTGTGTGAGAAAGCGGGTAAAACAGAGAGTTTGGGTGAGCGTGTGAAACGTACGCTTCGAATACAGTTGACGACGATGCAACACACTTGAGTGAACTTAACAAATGTCATTTCGCATGACTTTTACTGTGTGCACTTACAATATGAGCAACATTGACTGCCACCAAAAGTGTCCCTTGCGAATGTCCACGCGATTGTCTGTGGATGTGTGTGTGTGTGTGTGCGTGTGAAAGGGGAGAAAGGACCAGTGGCTCTCATGTACTCGTATCCTACACATGTACAGTGTCCGACATAAGTCTACGACCACCATTTCCAATACCTGATGAGTCTGAACAAGTTACAAAGAAAAGTAATGACGCAGTTTTCTTTGAAACGTAATTTTATTAATATAATACCAAAAACCCTAATTACTTTAATATAAAGTTAGAGAATTGTTTAAGAGAAACAATCACTCACAAAATCAACGTACGGCCAATCTTATTTTTCTTTATGTTATTTTATGGTTCTAGAAAGCAGCATAAAAAGAACCGTTTTTGGAATTTTACGTTTGAGCTCTGTTCTAGGCTTCGAATAAGTTGTGTTTAGGTCAATTTAAGATAATTGCGGAAAATATTGCAAAGTGATCATGGCTCCTCGAAAAGATATTTAAAATGAAGTGAGAAAATTAGTATTAAAACATAGAAATGAAAAAAATCTTTTGGTGAAATATCAAACCCGTTGAGTTTAAGCAAATCAACAGTTCAAACAATATTTCTGAACTTTGAAAACACTTTAATATAGAGTGATTTTTTAAGATTTAAGTTTTTCAGGTTGGCAGCACTGGTTGGTAATGGCGTCCAAACGCCATCTGTCAAAGTGAAAAGTGTACAGTATACTCTGCCATTTCATCATGGAATGACGAATGATCTACCACTACGTCTAATTTTTGGTGAATGGGCCTTACAAAATCTTAATGAAAATCCGCTCATTTCTTGGTGGACGGATACGTACACAAGCAATACTGTCGCATCTGGAATGATGAACAGCCACATGAATTACTGCATGAATACATGAATTACCGATGTGTCCCGAAAAAACGACAGTCTGGTGTGGTTTATGGGCTGGCGGCATCATCGGTCCATTTTTCTTCAAAGACGACCGTGGAAGAAACGTTACCGTCAACGGCGAACGATATCAAGCCATGATACGCGATTTTTTTACCCCAACTGGCTGAGTTAAACTTGGTTGACATGTGGTTTCATCAGGACGGTGCAACATGCCACACTGCTCGTGAAACAATGGATATGTTGAGGGATGAATTTGGTGAACAGCTTATCTCTCGATTTGGCCCTGTGAGTTGGCCCCCCAAAATCTTGCGATTTAACGCCTCTTGATTATTTCTTGAGGGGTTGTGTCAAGTCGTTAGTCTACGTGGACAAGCCGAACACTATTGAAGCCTTACAGGATAACATAACACGCGTTATTCGTGGAATACAGGCCGAAATGCTCGAAAAAGTGACTCTAGGCAAAAAAGCCCTTATATGCGGAAAAAATCGTGAACTTCGCCTGAAATTTGCCCAACTGCGTATTACGAAAGGAAATGACTTCCGGAAACAAGTTTTGTTTACAGACAAATGAAAATACAATAAATTTGGAAGTGATGGGAGAGCCAAAGTTTGGAGGAATGCTAATACAACAATGCATCTCAAACACTTAATTCCAACTGCTGAACATGGTGGTGGCAGCGTAACGTCTTGGGATGCCGTCGCTGCATCTGGAGTAGGAAGTCTGGCATTTATTGAGGGTAAAATGGATCGTCATCAGTATAAATCAATATTATACATTTTAAAATATCAATGGAACAACATTTGATATTTTAAATCTTGGAGCCGGTTGGATATTCCAACAACACAACGATACAAAGCATACCGCTCATGCTGGTAAAGATTGGCTGCTTTATTATGCCCCACGACAGTTGTACACATCATCTCAAAGCCGGATTTAAAAGTCATTGAGCACCTTTGGAAGATTTTGTAACGCAAAGCTACAAAACACGACATTACTAGTGCTCCAATACTGCAAGATAAGCTTTAAGAAGAATGGAATGAATATAACGCCTACAGAATTAGAAGTCTTAGTTGACTCGATGCCCAGACGATTACAGGCAGTTATAGATGCGTTTGGTGGGCCAACAAAATACTAAATTTAAATTTCATAAATACGGAGTGTCCGCCGGAAAGGTCTACTCTACTGGTATACATTAGTCTTGAAAGTTCATATTTGGCAGGCGTGAAGTAGACGTGGCAAATTTATTATGGAAAAATATTCGATAAACCACCGCATTTTAATCGTTAAAACATTTTATCAAAATCAATCATCGATTACTGTGACGATGAGAAAGTTACGTGATATTTTTGGGAGAAACGTGCCAACAAGACGCACTATTTATCGTGTAGTGAATGATTTCGAAGAAAGAATAGGGCCAAGCATGGACCACAAAGTATTGTTCAAGAAAGTGTTCAAAACAATCCATCAACATCAATTCAACATCGTGCTCAGGAGCTTGGTCTTCAAAGAACAACTTTGGCCATAATTTTGCACAAGGATTTGCATTTGTTTCCATTTAAGATTCAGTTGACACAAGAGCTTCTCCCACAAGACCATTTACGCCGCCGTACATATGCCAATAGGATGCTACAGCTCGCCAATGACAACCCCGATTTTCATGAAAAAATCTTAATAAGTGACGAGGCACATTTTCATTTGAATGGATATGTGAATAAACAGAATAGTCGGTTCTGGGCAATGGAAACGCCTCAAAATGCAAAACACCTTTGCATCCTTTAAAAGTGACAGTCTGGTGTGCAATTTGGTCAGGAGGAATCACTGGACCTTACTTCTTTGAAACTGAAAACGGCGTAACGGTAACTGTCAATGGGGAGCGATATCGTGATATGATTGAAAACTTTTAATGCCAAAACTGCATGCTTTAAGCTCGATTAACATGTGCTGTCAACAAGACCGTGCCACATCGCATATAGCCAGGGTTACAATGGAATTACTGCAAGACCTCTTTCCACAACAAGTTATTTCAAGAAATGGTGATGTTGATTGGCCTCCACGGACTACTGATTTGACTACTCTGGGCTTCCTTTGGTGGGGATATCTGAAAAGCAAGGTTTATGCAAACAAACCAGAAACCCTTGAGCAACTCAAACAAAATATTCGTGATAAAATTAATGAAATACCCCGTGAAATGTGTGAGACTGTAATGAAAAATGTGCTCAAAATGGCTCGCATTTGTGAGGCTACCAGAGCCGGACATTTATCTGATAATGAAATACAATATCAGATAATTGCAGACATTAAATAAATATTTATCAATATAAGATCCATTCTCTTTCATTTAATCAAAAATTATAAACAAAGAAAGTAGTACACCTTCCCGACGGACACCCTGTATTATATATGCTTATTTTTAAATGGAGTTATTTATGTTAGTTTACCAATCGTACGTAGACTTCTGTCAGCGCTTTTTTTCGTTTTTCTTTAATAATTTTCTAAATTTATGTTATATTAATAAAACAATTTTCGAAGCAGACCTATATCATTACTTTTCTCCATAAAGTTTTCGGACTCGTAAGGTAGCAGAAATGGGGGTCGTACGTGCACTTACGTCGGACACTGTATATATTATCAGACGCACGCTGGCACGGCCACCGTATAAAACAATACATGCTTAAGTTTTTTTGTTTTCGACTTTTTTAAAGTTGCAAACATCGGCGATATGTCCACTGCTCTGGCGACAACCGAAATGGTAACGCTGAATGTTCCTTTTCACTTTTATGTTGCAACGAGTGGACAACACATGTATTATTATTTTATTACTCATGAAGGAGTTGCACAGTGATGTTAGAAATAATAGATGGTGTATTTGCATAACGATAGACTATGAATGAGTTTTAGTACAAGAGATCATCGTACCAATGGTCTTGTATAGAAAGCAGCCATTTGTCTGTGATTGAAGGGTGATCATCTTGATTTGCAGATGAACTCTACGATTAGTCGACAAATCTAGCAAAAGCTTCTCAAACCTACATTCAGAATTAAAACGACAAGAAGTAAAATAGAAATAAGTGTAAGAATATGAGAAGCAGTTGCAAATCTGTATAACTAAGACAGTTAAAACAATTTTTGTTCACAAGAAGAAACGACTTAACTTAGATTCCGTTCTTCTGAGATATTGAACGTTTTAAGAAATCGCTATATTAAAAATATAATATAGTGCGGCACATAAGTAACGTTAAGATTTTATCAGTGAATTCATTTTTTGTTTAAGGCTTTTTCTTTTCGTCTCTTTACAGAATTAACTAAATAATACTTGGGAAATTTATGATGGAAAAGCTCAGCACAGAACAAAGAACCAAAATTTGTTCAATTTTACTTTGAAAGTCAGCATTCGATTATTCATATCATATCGAAATTTCTTTCATGATCAGCATTTTGAGCAACAAAGGGCTGTCTGTAATCATCCGCGTGCTGGAAGACCTCGTGTAGTTCGAAATGAAGTGACCATTGCTGGAGTGCAAGCAAATATTGAGGAAAACCCCGAAACTTTCACCAGGCAATGTTGTCAGCAGTTAGAGATATCTAGGCTGTATTTGTAAAGAATTTCACATATGTTACATCTTTTCCCATATAAGATGCAATTGGTTCACGAAGTAAAACCACATGATGCACAAGAACGGATCCAATATAGTCGGCGTTAACGTTACTTATGCGCCACCCTTTATAACTTTTGAAATATGCGGAACTTGGAATCGGTGCTTACACGACAACATTAATTGTAATAACGTAAACTATTATAACAATAACAAACTTTTGCTTTCATTGATTAGAGACATCATATAACTTTCAAAAAATAGTTACTTTTAAAAAATCTTTACAACATGTGAACTATAAGGAATTTTTTAATCTGTAGTGGACTTAAATGCGCGTCTAAATAAGCACCACAATAAAAAGGAATAAATCCGATTTTGTCTTAATTCTCCTTTCTAATGGAAAGTATAGTTTTTAGAAGCGATTAAACCAGGCAATATGAACCGATACCATTCACTAGCAACAGAGCTCATCCTTGACCCAAATAAATAATGTTTGTCCTTAAAGAGGAAAAAGGCAAAAAAAATGTATTGTTCCGAGATTTTACGTTTTTATTCAATAAATCGTTATAATGAGAATTAGCTTTAACTTTTGCATTATATTAAATTTTGAAATCGGGGCTTAGACAACATTAAGGATCTTAAGAATATTAACAACATTAAAAATAAAAAAACAAGCAATATAAACCAATCAACAAATTGTAATTAAAACTAATCAATATTTAGAATTGCGGGTTATGCAATCAATGGTTTCAAAACTGCCGGTCTGGCGAAGTTATCAGCTGTTAAATACCTTCCATCTAAAGTGCTACTTATTTAGCGAACGGTTTGCCATTTATGAATATGGATTGTTTAACAACAGGAGAATGCGTAAAAATAGTTAAAACTTACTGCAGAAGTTGTGATTAAACGTGGGCACTTTTCGTGCATTTCAGGGTGATTGTGGTCGTTATAATCGACATATTGTGCAAGGAATTGACAAGATTATAAAGACATTTGAAGAGACTGGAAGTATTACAGATGGGGTCAGGTTTCTACATCACCCAATGTTGGTGAAAGTGTGGCGGATAATCAGAATTTGACGATTCCGCGGCGTTCTCAACAATTGGGCCTATTTTAAGGCTCATTATGGCATATTTTGCATTTGGATTTACATCTCCATTCATGTAAAGTCCAATTAATGCAACAATTAAATTCGGCTGATCATTTACAACGCCGCAGATATGCTGATTGCGTGCTACAGAAACAGCTTTTCAGTGCATGAATTTTCGAACAAAATTTTCTTCAGCGATGAAGTTCATTTCTCACTCGGTGATTACGTCAACAAGTTAAATTGTCGCATTTGGAGCTCGGAGAACAGAGAAGTGATTGTGGAAAAGCTATTGCATCCGGAAAATGTGACTGTTTGCTGCGCATTATGGTCTGGAGGTGTCATTGAGACGATGGAGGAACCGTTACCGTCAATTGAGAGCACTGTGGCCATATGATAACCACTGTTTTTGGCCTACAATTGAAGATTATGAACTAGGCGATATGTGGTTTTAACAAGACGGTGCCACGAACCACACAACACGATCGATTTTGGCTTTATTGCATGAGAAGTTTCCAGAAAGCGCAATTTTACGTCAAATTGTCACCAATATCATGCAATTTGATGCCGTTAGACTTTTTTTTTGTGCGGCTACGTCAAAGACCCCGTTTACGTGGATAATCCCCAAACATTGGAACATTTGACAACCAACCATTAACTGATCTTACACGTATGTCTATACTTTTTGGAAGGGACGTGCAGGTTAATGACGATTCCTAACGCCTCTTTAGAAAGCTTCTACTAGATTTGTCAATTGCCCGTCTACATGAAGTTTTCGTAAACAAATGGAGGTAACCAACGGTCAAAGGAAGAAACAGGATTGAATCGGAACTAAAAATCGCAATCTTATGCACGGGAATTGCAAATATTAGCAAGTAGACTCCCCATTTGATATAAACGTTTGATTGGAGCAAACAAATTTTCAGGGCGAAAAGAGTCAAAAGGATACCATAGCGCTGATCAACTGGTCAAAATTTGAAGTCAAGTTCATGAAATTTGGATGCTGGAAGAGCTCAGACTTTAAATCTTCTTAGGTGGCGACTGGAATATGCATACTAATCTATTATACGCCGCCCGTAGAAAATAATTCCAAGCACTTCGATCTTCAGCGCTTCTCCTCCAATTCGTTACACCAAGTTTCGATTGTTTTTCGAAAGTCTGGTTCTTCCAACGGTGTTTTGGTTCATTGTCGAAAACTTTCCGTGCCGGAGCATTTGGGTCCATCCGCACAACATAGCCCAGCCAACGCAATCGCTGTATATCAATGCGTTTGACCACGTCGATGTCCGCATATAGCTCATACAGCTCATTGTTCATGGGACGCCGAAAACTGCCAGTACCGATTCATCCGCTTGCGTCATAACCTTGGATTCTGCACCATATGGCAAGACAGGTAGATCCAACGTCTGGTACAGTAGGATTTTTGTTTGTCGAGAGAGGGCTTCATAATTGAATCGCCTGCTTAGCCCATAGCAACATCTGTTAACAAGCAATACTCTCCTTTTTATCTTCATGCTGACATCATTCGTCTTGTTTATATCGGAACCGAGGTAGATGATTTCTTCTTCTTTCATTTTGCGTGCTCGCATTTTACGAGAACTCTCGTTCATGTATTGGTACTAGGCGACTATATTGTGCTGAATATGGACTACGGCGAATTAGTGAAGCTCCGAGTGCTAATTTAATTAAAATATGGGTAAAGCATTTTGAAGAGACCGGTTCAACATTTAAACCACAAGCAAATGGTCGCCC
>JAHXMU010021167.1:0-24726 GCA_019455685.1 Philornis downsi
AGACAGACAGATATTCATTTTTATATATATAGATAATACGGTAAATATTAATCTAAATAACTAATACATAATAAATGACATTCTATAGATGGTGCCGATAGTTTGGAAAAAAAATTATTTTGGCAACCTAATAAAATATATGTTCTAAGTTTAGAAGTTTTATTTGGTAGTTTTATTTGGGCCATCAATAATAAACGATCTCAGCGAATTTGTAAGCATGGAAACAATTGGTCACTTTTACATATATAATTCAATTTTTCCATTTCAAAGGTCTCATTCTAACCAATATTAAAGCCAATCTATATTCTACTCTAGGGGAGTCTGCTTCTTCGTTTACGACTGTAAAATATTGGGTAGCATAAATTAAACGAGGCAGTACTAGCTGCCAGGATGAACACTGTATATGTATTGGTCGACCCATTTAGGTGTCCACGGCAGACACGGTTAAGAAAATCCACAAAATAGTACTGAATGATTGTCAACTGAAGGTGAGTGAGCTAGCTGAAATGAAAGGTATTTCATATTTATGTACGCAGGATGGGTGCCGCGCTTGCTTTCAATGAAGCAAAAACAGCGTCTTGAAGATGTTTTAGTAGAGTATTTGGCGATGTTTCACCGCAATAAAGCCGAATTTTTGAGTCGATTTATAATCGTAGATGAGGCATGAGTCCACCACTTCACACCTAAGACAAGGAAACGGTCAAAGCATTGGACTGGGAAGGAAGAATCGTGCCCAAAGACAACGAAAACGGTTCCATGAGCAGGCAAGGTATTGGCGTCTGTTTTTTGGGATGCGCATGGGATTATTTTTATTGATTATCGACAGAAAGGAAAAACTATCAACGGCGAATATTATGTTCATTTACTGCACCGGTTAGGTGATAAAATTATGGGAAAAGGCCGCATTTGGCGAGAAATAAAGTATTGGTTCATTAAGATGATGCCCCAGTTCAAACATCCACTACTGCGATGGCCAAAACTAATGAATTAAAATTCGAATTGCTTCATCACACACCTTGTTCGTCAGATTTAGCTCCTTTGGACTATTTTCTATTTCCAAATTTAAACAAATGACTCGGTGGTAAAAGATTTGCCAACAATAAGGAGCCTGTGAGTGAAGGCTATTTTGTAGAGTTTGACAGTTCTTATTATAAAAAGGGTATAGAAGCTATTGAATATCTCTGGAAAAAGTGTATCGAGCTAAATGAAGTTTATGCTGAAAAATAAAGAAAATTTTTCCCAATTTTTTTGTGTCTTCTTTGTAAAGTCGGCTAGTTTTGGGACCACCCTCGTATATTAACCTTTAGCCTGTACTTTTGGATCAAAATCCATACAATGCTTTTTGACAAGATACGCAAAATATTAATCTAAATAAATAATAAACAATAAATATTTATTATTTAATACATGGCAAAAGAATACCTACTGTATTTTTTGAATATAGGACAACAGTTAACTAGTAATATGGTAACGTCTAGAAGATGTTAATATTATATTTGCAGTCTCCCATCTCTGATTCTCACCCGTTAATCAATCAAACTTTTTCTTCTCCTTTTTCATCTAACGCCGTTTAGTTACGTGGTCCATCTTAACTCGTACGGTTGTTCGGGGTAATTCTTGCAGTCTAATTACAAATTCCAGTGATATTTCATCGCGTTAGGATTGTAAAAGTGTTTGAAATGAAAGATTTTGGACTTTTTGATTGTATAAAAGTGTCTTTATTTTGTCACAAACTAATTAAAATTAGCGAATTCTGCAAATAATATTGTCCACAATAAAAAGTGCCGTTCGTTCGTTTTGTGTTCTTGTTTTTCTTTCGTTTGTTATTTGTTGTTGCGTGAGTACAGAAAGCCAGTAAAACAGTGAGTAAATACGTGATTAGAAAAACAAATGAGAGTGGAAGAGGACGGGCAGAGAAAGACAAGTGTTTAATGCATGTGAATTTGAATATCTAGCGAAGAAGATGATAAAACGCAATATGCAAATGAGAAGAGTAGCTCGACAAATACATATCAATGCAGACAATGCTCATCTGCAGACAAATGTCAACAATTTCATAGAGTTATAGAGTATAAGAGAAGTATTACGTTACAGTTTCAATGTCAAGCCGGTGAGATGATCTGTTATTTTTGGTAAGTTTTGTTTTTTTTCTATTATTTATGAGAAATTATTAAATTTTAAGAGAATCGAAAACTTACACAAGTGTTAAACGGCTAATGTATATTTGATGAGCATTTTTTGATTTGTATTGGCCCTCAGTTTTCACCAGGTTAGTCATTTTTTACATTTAACATTTTTACATTTGGCAGTCATCAAATCGAATCGAATCCAATTTAACTTTTTAAAAAATCTAATCTTTTTTAAATTTGAGTTAGCTTTATTGCATTTTTGACATTTACCAAACATTGGTATTTTTATCAAGATTTTCAGAAATTGTAGTATCTTAAACTGTTATAGAAAATAGTGATAAAAATACAAACTAATTTGAAAAATACAGACATCAATTCGGTTTGCATCTTTACCAAGTTAAATAATATCCTCGAGGCTTAAGAGATGGAACTCCTACGATTCAAAAAATTGTGAGTATCGCCAAAAAAAGTTAGTAGCACACTGCCAAAGAACTATTATTTCTAATACTTTAAGAAAAATTTCAGATTTTAAAACTTTAATAACTTTGTCATATTTATTTGGCAGTAAACAATAATAATATACATATATGTATAAGAAAAACAATTATATGAAATCAGAATCGATTTTTTTTCTGAAGTCTTGAACTATAGTAATAATTGTACTCATATAAATTATAAAATATTGTACTTATTGCTAAAACTTAATTTTTTCCTCCGCTGAAACAAATTCTCGTATTTAATGCATCCCTCTTCAATAATATACTGTGTCAATCTAAAGCAAAGAAAATCATAGACAAAGGAATTTGTCTGGTTATCCATATAACATTATTTCTAAATGTTAGTAGAGTTTTAAAAACTGATAACCGCTCTTTATGCGAAACACTATACCTTAGGTTTTTTTGTGCGAATGTCAACAATTTTTTATTTAGAAATGTTCAATTCTTGTCTTGTGAGGATACTTTGGCCGGGATTTAAACTAAACTATTTCTATCTCTTATCCCTGAGCACAGCTGAATATTGTTAATATACCACTGAATCTTTCTGCTTAACGGGTATGCTTGAAAACGGAAGCGCCCAAACCAAAAAATGTACTTAATTTTTCTAGGATTCCTAAGGTCTTCCACAAAAAAATTTTCGAAAAAAACTGTATACCCAGTTTAAAAATAGGATTTTTCAATCGCTGAAATAACACTACTTTTGACCACCGCGAATGCCAGTCCTAATTTGGACATCAACATGGCATCAAGCTTCTATAACATCGCTAAAGTGAAAAAGCGCTGCATTTAAAATGCCATCAAATATTAAAATGCAGCGTCAAGTCTGAAAATATCCTAATATTCAATATAATGAGCCAATTGTTTTTGTAAAATGTTTTTGGTGAAAGTCATTACATAGTAGTAATAGTAATTTGGAAGTATAAATTCCGTTATTTAGCCGATTTTTATTTTTCATTTTGTCGATTTTGGAATAAGGTTGGGTACAGCAAGAATTCCGTATCCGGAATTCAAATTCTCCAGTATTATCCTATTGCGGTAGTAATAGATTGGAATTTGCTGTACTTATGAATTTCTTTAGAGAACGTATACTCGTATATAAATTTTTGTCTACATTCTCAACAATAAAAAAACAAAAAACGCTAAAATACTGACGTATCCATAACTGCGCTAGGAGAGCCGCGATTCCAGTTATATTCCACTTGGAAAAGTAAGTCAGTTGCCCTCTGATAGGCGAATTTGAAGTAATCATTTACTGGCCGTTACTGAAACTGTTAAACGCTCATTGAAAATATCATTTTATAAAAATAATCGGAAGCGTATATTGGAGTAGAACTTTCAGGTTCAAAAACCCAATCTGCAGCAAGTGGTAAAGTCCGATTTATCAACCTGCCCGCTATCTATTCCCAGGCATAATGTAAGGGCGCCTCACTACCGCCATATGCGAAAAATGCTACCGACACACCCAAGATTGAAACCTGTGTAGGAGTATAATAAAATATTTATAACAAATTACGACAATTTTTTACTGTCGTATTTAGAGCAAAAAGCCCTTCGTGGTCCCGATAGTGTCCTTGCAATTGAAGTACTGAGTATATAACGTTTGAATTCACACTTTCAGTACGCTGGCTTATCAACCAAAAGATCTCTGATATGGTCGCCCTAGTGGACTGCTTGACGATGTTCACGAAATGTCACCCTAAATACTTTAAATATTGTTTATTTTTTTCGAGTGTTTTACAGAACGAGAAAGAAATAATCTCCACCTTTTGCCAAATTATAGCCGCTGGTATTAGAGGCTAGAACTAACAACACCGAACTAAGCCAAATGCCGTAGTAACTAAAGCACAAAAAAAAAAACGGATGATTATAATCATCATTATAAAAGCGTAGTTCATGTTGTTCTGACCAGGAATAACAGCCATTAAAACACAACTAAACGAAAAATTCATATTTTATGACGCCAATAAGAACCAGAGCAAATATGTACTCGTATACCTATGTATGGATGCATGCACTCGTATACTATGCCTTTTGCCTTCTAAGGTGCTTGCTACAACTCCACGGCGCTGCATTGCATCTAGTTCACATTATCGCAGTCCACAACCAGCCGAGCAGTGAGATCTCGTCCACAGTTGTCGGTGGTGTAATAATGAACAAACAATAACTGCCAAACATAGATAAATTGAATTAACGAGCCTTTTTCCTGGGCATAGATTCAAATGGCATCGACTGAACCGAACTACGCTGAAGTGAACTGAACTGAAGTGGGGTTTCGGGCATCGTCCAGTGCAGTCATAACAAACATTTATTGTTGTAACAAATCGTAATAAAAATTGTGTATCACTTGTAATGCTAATATGCTAGTCCAGCACGCGGTGGCGAAGCGGCAGCACTTCACTTTACATCCTGTGGAAAGTGGTGGTAGTGGTGCTGCCTCCTTCTCTCCTGAGGCCTGACTGGTATTTGTATTGGATTTCTCAAACTATCGTCCATTCGTACGTTTCCTTAAGCAGCCATAAATTTCTTTGGCTTAAACATAAACTTACACTTCCTTCTTGATTTGCCGTTGAAGCCGTTGGCATCGTTAAGAACTTCTACAAGTTGTTGGGGTTTTCTATTTTTTGTCTGTTTCCAAAATGGTCATTTACATACAGAAGTGTCAACAGCTTACAGTACAAACCGTGCAATTTTTATAGTTTTTTTTTTCACCGTCTCTCTTTTACAAAGTTGTCATCATGTGTAGTTTTTGGTATAAATTTGGCAGTTAACCGTTTGTTCTTTTTATCCAAAAGCTCAAAAGATGCCGATTTATTAATGGAATGAAATTGATAATAATGTGAATATCAATGAAATTTGTTACGCTGCCGTTATGGTAGTCATAGAGGTGTAGAAAGCTGTGCTATAATTTAAGTTAATTACCAGTAATTGCTTAAGAAGTTTATTTTAAAGGAGATGCTTAATAATATAAATTGGAAAGAAAAAGTGTTAGTGGGCAGAGCTAACAGCATTGAAAGACTGCTTTATTTGTGCCTTAAAACTAGTTTTACATAGCATGAAATAGCCACAGCAGAAAAAATTGGTCAGTGATAATTTAGGAAAAAGTCTGATATATCCCTAGAAAATTTCGAAAAAAGAACCTCTACAACGAATGAAACAAAAAGATAGTACTGGGGTTTGATCAAGGAATTCAAAACATCTATTATTCATTTATGTGTAATGAATCGTCTTCCAAATTGGCAGCTTCCGTAATAATGCACTTACGCTAGCGTTTAAGGTTACCAATTTTCCGGTTCCAAAAGTAAAACTAATTAAAACATACATAAAGCTATGATTTCGATGAAATTTCTATTCTATTATAAAGTTTAAGCCTTGCTATTATGTATGAAATATTTACATATACAATGTCAATGTCAATGTTGAAGTGACTGATTCTGGATTGGTTGCAGCAGTGGATTCTTTTGAGGTAGTTTTCGACCACTATTTTGCACATTTCGGGCAGTGTCTCGCGATAACTTGACGAATGTTCCAACGTTTTGGGGGTTATCCGCGTACACACGGTCTATTACGTTGCTATACAAAAAAATCCAACGGCGTTAAATCGCATGATATTGGTGGCCAATAGACGCCGCCAAAACGTGGAATTACGCTTTCTGGTAACTTTTCATATAATAAAGCTAAAATCGTCCGTGTTTTGTGGCTGGTGGCACCGTCTTGTTGAAACTACATATTGCCCAGTTCATAACCTTCAATTACAGACCAAAAAAGTCTGTTATCATACGGCCATAGCGCTCTGAGTTTACGGTAACGGTTCTTCCAGCATCATTTTCAAAAAAAAAAAAATGCGGCCAAATGATACATTTAGACAATAATACGCACCAAACAGTCACTTTTTCCAGATGCAATGGTTTTCCACAATCACAGTCAACACTTTTGTAGTAAGTTTTAACTACTACTACTACTACTATTACGTGTTCTTCGGTTGTTAAGCGATCCATATTCGTATATGGCAAACGTTTCACTAAATAAATAACACTTCAGATGACAGGCATTTAACAGATGACGGCCTTGCCAGCCCGGCGGTTTTAAAATCACTAAATGGATAACTCTTTATAATCCAATCATCAAAATAGTTTCCACATGCATTTTCGGAAGAGACTGGTACTCACCGCAAATTCTTCTCGTCTTCAGTGCCTGGTAGTAGAAACCGGAGTTTTTGAGAGAAAAAATTTGCCGGATACATATCAGGTTATTATAATGGTTGTTTTGTGATATTTATGTGATTTTTGAACAAATTCCATAAATCTTTTTTCCAAATATATCATTTTTTGAAAATTTGCTCTCTCAAACGCCGCGTGGCGCACAGACAATACATCTAACTTGCCGTCTGGCCTTCCGGAGTGCATAGAACCGCGACAATTAACGAAAACGGCCAACAACACTTTAATTTTTAATTGATTTTGAAATGTATTTTCACAGCATAAACTAGTTAGAGCAAAAAAAAAAAAAACTGTCATTACTAATTTTAGAAAAAGTTAGTTATTCCTAAAAAATTTAAGAAATGCTCTCAAGAAATAGAACAAAACGTTACCGTCTGTCAAAATAATGCTGCGCTTTGGTCGATAAAGCATTTATTTTTCGTTAAAATTTATTGTATTGCCTTCAAAGTAGGTCGCTTCCGAAGCAACACACTTACGCGAAAGAATAATCCAGTCATAAATAACACTCTTCAAACGCATTTTCCGGAAAAGATTTTAGAATAGATATAGAAACACGGATAGAAAACGGCTGCTTCGACAAAAGTCACCGGAGCCATATCAGATGAACATAACAGCTGTTCAGTGAAATTTGTTGAATTTTTCATTAGAAATTCGTTCACAATGATAGGACTGTGAGATGGTGTGCTATCATGGTACAAAATCCATCAGTCTTCTTTTCACAAATCTAGCCTTCTTCGAAGAAATTTCTCTCTCAAAATACTTAGATAATTTTCCTTATTACCCGTATGATCATCTGGCAAGAACTCCGAGTGCATAACATCGCGATAATAAAAAAAAAAAAATAGTCAAAGTTACCTTAACTTTTGATCGACTTTGGCGTGTTTTTTTCGTCGTCCGCTCCGAAGATTATTGACAGGTCAAACTCGTAGATCGCTGCCTTGTCACAAGTTATATATGTAGTTTGTTTTATGAATGTGTGCTCAGAATCGACTTGTTTTAGCATGTCGAACGATAATGCGTTTCATAGTGAAATAATCGTATAATAAAGTGATAACAATTGATTTGTAAGACACAGGTAGATCAGCTGCTAGCTCTTTTAATATAAATGATGACTTCCATTCGCATTTTCATTAATTTTATCAATGCTGAATTCAGTTGAATAAGTGGGGCAAACATTTCACCACATCTCGGCTGCTTTTGAATACACTGTACCGCTTACAAAACACGTGCTTTCGATAAATTTGATTCGTCATGTGACATTTTCAGCAATTCAGAACATGAAATTCTGTTTACGATACAAAATTGGAGACAAACTCTTTCTTTGATAATTTTATTCATTGTAAAAATTGCTAAATGCCTTTTAGATGAATCGAAAAAATCGCGCACTGTAAACAAAATAAATGACAGATCCTCGGTGTAGAGGATAGGTGTGCCAAATTATCGAAAATCCCTTCATGCAGGGTTTTTAAATGTTAAATTCAGCTACTTTTTTAACTTTTCTAAAATGTAATGTTGTTCAGTTAAATTACGTGTATACGAGTATATCGAATCGAATCGAGAAATATATCTTTGTAAATTGCCAAATTTCACAACATAAATATAATTAGTGTTTGAACTACGTTGGTTTTTACTACAAGAAAAATTATTAAGGCATTTTTTTTAATAAGCGAAGATGTTCCTTTCAATTGGATTTTCTGCTACAGAAATATAGGAAATGTTGCTGAAAGCCTTCTGTGAACAGACTTTTTCGGCAAAAATGCTTAGCACCTCCAAACCATCGACCTTTAGCAATAAAAGTCACGCTAAATAAATCCGAAATTTGGTGCTTAATCGTGGATTGAAAATATGAACCTTGCTGATGATGTTGACATTTCGAAATGATCAGTCAATTCCACTTTAAAATATATGTTGGCCCTCGGACACATCTCATCAAATCTCGATTTGTACAAAAACCCCGCAATTTTTTTCAAAAAACCGTCGCAATAAGATCTGTGAAGAGATAATTCCTGGCTACAGGCACATTGTAAACTTCATTGCCGTTAGAGATGAGATCTGGATCCATGCTTACGAGCTAGAAACAACCGACTAATCGAGTGAATATTGTGCCTAAATAGGAATAAGTTTGAAAAAATCTCCCAAATATTTCTCATAAATCATCGCGCCAAACTGTCAGCAAGGAATATTATTCGAATATAGTGCGTCTTTTGTGCGAAGCCATTTATGGGAGACAACTATAAGCATTTGCACCGCATGAGTTTTTCAGCAAAAATTCAAATAATATCGTTCCACAACCACCGTATTTACCTGGTTTAACAATCTGGGGGGAATACCTTGAAGTCTATGAAATGGATTTGCACCAATAACTGAAGACTAAAAAAAATCAAAAAGTGTTCTTATTTTTTCAGCAAAGTAGTATATGAATTGCAATTGATGAAGAGAGCGTTACCGACTCTGCTGCTGAAGTAAATCCGGCGTCAAACTCAGATTCAATTACTTGCTACCTGTTGTGGCAACTTAGAGCGTGTTTGTGCGATTTGGTGAATATTTTTCCAAGTATATATAATATAGATCCAACTGGTCACGCCAAATTGAAATCAAGACCTAAAAGTCGCCGTTGGTGTAAAACTATACGGTAAAATAATCAAATATTTTTCGATTTTTAGAAAATTTTTGATTTCAAGGGGAACGTTATTGCATTATAGCCATATATTCCATATCACGTCAGTCTGCATATCAAAGAAAGAAACCATTTTTCCAAAAACGAAGCTTGAATTAACCTCCAAGATCATGCATCAATACGCAAGACTTTCAGGATAAACCTTTGAGTAGTTCAGTGGTTATGGGTAGTAGCAGTGGTTATGGACCCCAAATCATTTTCATTTATTATTGAAAGAAGCGAGGAAAAAATAATCTAAAATTTTTGTACATACATATACATCAAAATTCTCCTGAAAAACAATCTCTAATACTGCCAATTCCAAAATTCTACCTTTATAAAATGACACTGATGGATACCCATATTTTTCAGGCGTAGCATTCACAGGGAGTTTCTAATTCCCAATTTGAATAACGAAACATAGGTAGGATTTCAGAAACAAACTGTTTGTTTGAATAGTTTGAAACCTTATATTGTACACCGTATTGAAATAATATTTTCAAATCTGAAAAGAATACAGGGTGTCCGTCGGGAAGGTATGCTACGTTGTTTGTTTATAATTTTTGGTTAAATGAAAGAGAATGGACCTTATATTGATAAATGTTTTATTTAATTCAGCAATTATTTATGGAATACTATATCAGATAAATGTCTGCTTCTGTTAGCCTCACAAATGCGATCCCTTTTGTGCACATTTTTCATTACATTCTCGCACATTTCATGCGGTATTTCGTTAATTTCATCACGAATATTTTGTTTGAGTTGCTCAAGCGTTTCTGGTTTGTTTCCATAAACCTTGCTTTTCAGATATTCCAATAAAAAGAAGTCTGAAGCGGTCAAATCAGGCGACCGTGGAGGCCAATCAACATCATCATTTCTTGAAATAACTTGTTGTGGAAAGAGGTCCCGCAGTTATTCCATTGTAATCCTTGCTGTATGCGATGTGGTACCGTCTTGTTGATACCACATGTTAATCAAGCCCAAGGCATGCAGTTGTGGCGTTAAGAAGTTCTTGATCATATCATGATATCGCTCCCCATTGACAGTTACTGTTACGCCGTTTTCAGTTTCAAAGAAGTAAGGTCTAATGATTCCTCCTGACCAAATTGCACCAAACTGTCACTTTTAATGGATGCAAAGGTGACTGATGAATAACTTGACGGTTTTTCATTGCCCAGAACCGACTATTCTTTTTATTCACATATCCATTCAATTGAAAATGTGCCTCGTCACTCATTATGATTTTTTCATGAAAATCGGGGTTGTCATGGGCGAGCTGTAACATCCTATTTGCATACATATGTACGATGTAAGTGGTCTTGTGGAAGAAGCTCTTGTGTCAACTGAATCTTAAATGGAAACAAATGCAAATCCTTGTGCAAAATTGTGGCCAAAGTTGTTCTTTTAAGACCAAGCTCCTGAGCACGGCGTCGAATTGATATTGATGGATTGTTTCGAACAATTTCTTGAGCAGCAGTAATGTTTTCAGCCGATCTTGCAGTACGTTGTTGTCCATGCTTGGCCCTATCATCTACAGACCCTCTTTCTTCGAAATCGTTCACTACACGATAAATAGTGCGTCCCGTTGGCACGTTTTTTCTCCCAAAAATTTCACGTAACGTTCTCATCGTCAAAGTAATCGGTGATTGATTTTGATTAGATGTTTTAACGATTAAACCTCGTTAATTTATCGAATATTTTTCCACAATAAATTTGCCACTTCTTTACTTCACGACTGTCAAATATGAATTGTCAAGACTAATGTTTACCAAAATGGCGGCAAAATAAATTAGTACACCTTGCCGATGGACACCCTGTATATCCAATCTTAGACATGAAAATGTTTCTTCTCGTGTTTACGCAGTTATTTATATATATAATTCACAATTTAAACTGCACTATTATAATATGTAAATATCCTTCGCATAACGCTCCCCTTTTATATAACAAATACTTACATACAAGCATAAGCGAGTATTGAACGGTGCTCCATTTAGAAAATGCGGTCATATTAGAACCGCAAACGAAAGATAAAAACGCCTACAATCCGAAATGGCAAGGCTATAACTTGATCTAAACGTTATTTTTATTCACCATAATGATTTTTAGACTTGCAATGCAACAGCGCATATGGCGACATGTAAATGCAGGTTTGTGGCATCGGGCACATGTTGCGCGTATAATCCCGGGTGGCTGCTTCTGACTCTTTTATGTTTTTGGCTTTGTCTACCAAATTGATGCCACACCGCTCACATCACAGAACAAAATTGAATAGCAGCGAATACCGGGCATAACGTGCTATTTAGCAATTAATGCCATAAAGTGTCTAAAATGAAAACAAGAAGTTGTTGAACAATTTTGCAACATCATCACCAGCAACTCCGCCAACAGACACCACATCCACCATCATCCGAACGATATCCGTGGCCAAATCTGCAGCATCCAGGTTCCTCAAATTGCCAGTATTTTCTGTGTGGAAGTTTTCGTGATTGTTGTTAGACTACATTTGATGATCACAGTGGTAGGTGCCAGTTGCCGTATTTTGTCTAAAATATTGGATACGAGCACAGATGGATTTCTGAGATGCCTTTGAAGATTACATCACCTCTGAAGTGTAGCGAAATGCATATTACAGCATATGATCAGTGCACACTCCTAACGTTAATCATGGTAATGATGATGACGATGATGGGGATGATGACGCCGGTGAAGATTTTGCGATATGATATATGAGAATATGCTTTCAGTTTGGCATCAGCTTCAACATTCAACAGAATATCTATAATTATGGTCTGTTGTGGATAGATTTTTAGCTTAGCAAAGAAATCTTTACAAATAACAAACTTTCGTCACCTAGTGCGATGATACGAGTGTGGCAAACAACATCACTTAACATTTAAAAATGATTAATTGTCGATAACAGATATTTGAAATTATATGAGGGATAAGTGAACAATTTAGAAAGCACTCTGAAAATAGGGCAACGGGTTTCGCCAATTATTAATGAAGATTTTGTCATACGACTTTGAATATCTCACTTTGTGTGACACAACACCGGCAGATTTGGCATGAGTTGCTAAACTCCCGTCATCTCGAAAGTTAACAGATAATTCGTTTCATTTTTAATGACGTTTCAGAATGAAATACAATATAATTTGTCTTTATGAAATCTGTTCAAAAGTTAAATCAAGAATTATTTAAAATAATTTTTCGCACCGTGCCATTATGGCAGTGTGCTAAGCCGGCATTATTGAAGGGGTGAGCGAGGTTAATTAGTTTTCAATTATTTTTTTTCCTGATTAATTAGCTCCTAGTGGGCAATAATTAGAATTACTATTTCCCCCCGTATTTATTACAAATGTCAAGTGTGGTTCGATTTCGGAAAGCACGAATTTGTAATTAAATTTCCATCACTCTTTTCATAACAATCTCTCTAGTATTCAAGCATTTTCCTCTGAAGTCCAGCAGGTAGAATTGTATATTGTTGGAAAAACAGAGCCTGGCATTTTCTCTCACTTCTTTGGCTGTTCTCTGGTGGTAAATTTTTTTCCTTATTACTATTTTTTATTACATGAATAGGAAATAGTCTCAAGGAATTTAATCTAGCCAATATTATGGTGAGCAAGCAATTAGTAGCTAAATGAATCAGTGCATTGTATCGCTGGAATTTCAATTTCTTCTTCTTAAAAATGTCAAGCTTTAACCTTAACACCTTATTGAGATTGTTCAATAAGACTGAGTGGCAATTACCATTAGTTGTCTGCATCGATTGCATGAAAACGATGAGGCATAGACCGCGTGCATTCCCCAAACTGCGGTTTTCACCTTCCCGGCAGCTTCCATGACATTTGCCATATTTTGAACTTGTTTGCCCAGTGAAATCCTGTGTTTATCGTCTATAGTAACGAATAACCACAGAAATTTATTTGGTTCATACCGAAACATCGCCAAAAAAATTGTTTTGAATTTGAAATAGGTCAAGCTTAAGGTCAGCAGCGGGAGTGTTTGCATATACGAGTATCTTGATAACATTTTTTTCATAACTAATTTTATCTGCAAAGTTGAAATTACTGTTTTATATAATATCTAACTGACCTCAACAACCCCACTGAATTTCACTTTTGGCTAGTCAAAACAATATCCCGGACTGTTTCTATGCAGTAACATCCGTTGCATATACCAAATGGGGTCTTCCAAAAGTAAATGTACGACCACACTTAAACTCACGCATGCGATTGTACACTATCGAAAACTATCGTGATAATGTGTCTTATCTCTAATTCCTTCATTATTTACGATTTTGACTTAGCTGATATTATTATATACATCTTTTAATCACGCTGTGAAACAAAATAAATTAAATTAAATTAAATATGCAATAAAGCCCCCCCAAACGTGGCACCATTTTTTACAACAAAATATTAAAACCAGGCTACTCATTCCATTGTGCATTCCACTTATAGCAAAATTGAGGTATTGAAAGCGACATTTTTGAAAATCCCTACTATTAGGGAGTAAAATGGAAAAAGGCGACAAAAATAGTAACATCACCTTTCAGTGAATAGCTAAGAAGGGAAGAAAAAAGGTACCATTTAGTGGAACAAAAGCCATGAATTTATAAAAGATATTTGATATTTTTGGGCCAAGGAAGAAGACAGCATAGCTCTGCTATCAAAACGGCTGGGGCCATAATCAACAAAAGTTGACGTAATCCTGATTACAAGCTTGAAAGTAGAAACATGAAATATGAAAACGAGATTCCTTTGGCATTTTCTGGTATATACCAGAGCAAATTAACATTTAATTTCTTCCTTATCTGAATTTCTGAAATGAGGCTATGTAGTTGTGGACAATTACTATTATGTATAACCACAATTTAATAAGTAATTTGTAGAAATTACCTGATATTTTATAATGTGGCTAACCTTACATTATCCTTGTAGCACTTAAAAATGTAAAATATATTCCTGCCGACTTAGACCCAATTTCTGATTCAATTTATCAAAGCCCCCTCCCCTGTATTTCCAAAATTGTATGTATTCTTGTAAGTCACAAATATAACATCTATATATCTATAATATTTTACCTATAATATAATAGTTTTATCTATATATAATTTTTTGTACTACTACAGCCCCGTTCAAATCGATTCTCCAAGCAAAGCTCCAGTTTCCGTTTTAACGTAACTTAAATTTATTGCTTATAAACAATAATTTTTATTGAAACAGGTAGAATCAGAAATAAATCATGTGCATTTAGATATAAAGGGTGAAAAGGGGAAAGAAAGCAAGATTTAAATATTAAATAAAACACAGATATTTAAAAAAAATCGTGGAACTTTATTATATCGTAAAGTAGACAGAATGAGGTTATGTATGGAACAACACATCGGTCAGATGGCCGCTGCGGCTTTGCTGGCACACACGCGATCCTTAATGAAATTTTCAATGACCGTTTTGAATAAATGCTGCGGTATTTCATTAATGCAGCGTTCAATTTCCTCTTTTAAGACTTGAGTCGTCGTCGTCTTATTCGCGTAAGCCATCGACTTCAAAAAACCCCAAAGGAAAAAGTCTAATGGTGTTAAATCGCACGATCTAGGAGGCCAATTCTGGTCTCCAAAACGCGAAATAACACGACCGGGAAATGACTGATGTAGCAATTGAATTGTTTCTCTGGCTGTATGACATGTGGCGCCGTCTTGTTGAAACCACATGCCCTCCACATTCATTTCTTCAATTCTAGGTACGAAAAAACTGGTCATCATTTCACGATACCGAACACCATTGACTGTTTGCGCTTGACATGCCTCATTTCCATAAAAAAAGGTCCAATGATTCCTCCAGCCCAAAATCCACATCACACAGTAACACGTTGAGGATGCATTTGCTTCTCGTGAATCACTCGAGGATTTTCCTCACCCCAAATGCGACAATTCTGCCTATTGACGAAGCCATTAAGATGGAAATGGGCTTCGTCACTGAAGATGATTTTATCGGCAAAATCAGTATTTTCATGTTGTCTCTCCAATACCCAATTAACGAACTCCCTTCGCTGTCCATGGTCAGCTGGCTTCAGTTCCTGAGTCAATTGAACTTTGTATGCATGAAGATGCAAATCTTTCGCCAAAATTCGCTGCGTAGTGGATTTGGAGACACCAATTTGCTGAGCTCGGTGTCGAATTGAGGTGGATGGAGTTTGAGCGACATCATCACGTACAGCTGCGACATTTTCGGTCGATCAACCTGGTCGAAGGCCCGTTCTTGTCTTTACATCACTAACACAGCCAGTTTTGGCAAATTTATCTATTAATCTCTTTACAGTTGACTCTTTTGGAGCATTTTTGTGACCCCAAATGGATCGAAATTTGCGAACTGTAGCCGCGAAACTTTCACCATTTTGGTAAAACAATTTCACAATGAGAATGCGTTGTTCATTCGTGTGGCGCTCCATTTTTACTAACCTCGTACCTTCTACTAGCAAACAATAACAATTGTTCAAATGTCAAACAATGACACTTCGAATGGCGCCAAATTTAAATCTTGCGTTCTTCTTGGGACACCCTTTATTTTGCTCATATTCTTTGGTTTAATTTCGCGTCAATCCTACTGAAAATGGAATATTTTCCCATACCAACGGACTGTCCATGCTTTCTATTTTCCTTATATTGTTTTGTATTTCGATAAAGTCCCTATACAACTGTATACTCCAAGCTTAGCTCTTTCGCTTTCACAAGACACAATTTTTATTGAAAATTAGATATATTTCGCATATATATTTAGTAAATTTATCAAAAATGAAGCATGTCGCTTCGTTTTTTTTCATATAGACCACATACAAGTTATTCACCTGCATTTAGTTTTACGACTTTTGTGAAACAAAATTTTCATTGGAGCTTAATTGCGTTTATAACATACGGCTTGATTGATTCAGGACGATCTTTATTGAAAATAGATCATATCGGCCCTCGCTAATGTATCACACGTGAATAACATCATGAATAACGTCCGAATAATACGTATCATCGAAAAAAATCAATGAACGTCCTGCCTTAAATTGTATTAAACTGTAGAATTCAACCCAAAAAAAGAAAAGAAAGCGCCGTGAAAAAACCATTTTTGTAATTGAGTTTCAAGCAACTTCGAAACAAAATAAATTATACAACACAGATATGAAAAATATCTATTAAAGGAAATCGGTGGTATTTGAGAACTTAATTATTTGAAAAGGAATTAGCGCAAGTACAATTTTTGTCTGGATCCAAAAGTCTGGCAGGCATCAGTTATAAGCGGATACACAAATTCTGTTTCATTGCTGGTTTCAGCTTCGACTTCACTCTTTGCCTACGGATGACAAATTATGGTTTCCATTAAAGTCCTCGTATGTGTCCAAATTGTGATCAACATAAAATGTTTTATTTACGCCATTTAACATCTACGGCCTTTCTGACAAGTGTGGCTTTAAAGGAGTTTACTTTCAATAGTAAGAATCTTTTTCTCCAAAGTTCTCTACATGTTGGCTGCTACCATGACTGTCAAGCGATCTTTATAAAATTTTCCTTGGAATCGACTGATAGTCACATTTTGGTGATTTTAAGTGGCAAAATGGTAGAAAGTCCAAATAAATATGAAGCATATTAAGCAATGTCGTTATAAGTCATATAATTTTGTGTGGACCAGTAAGAGTGTGGAATTGGACCTTGGGGATTCCATAGTTGTAGGTGATTGGTCGTTACAACCAATATCACTGTAATTGATTACAAGCGTAAATAAATGGCATTACAATCGGTCCGTCGATTTCAAACTCAAACTCAAAGCTCTTCGGTCTTCTGTGCTTCTTATACAAATCCTCGTACCGCGACTTTAGATTTTAGAGTTTGAACAGCAATTTATGATAACACCTACCACTTCCTAAAAAAAACTAGCAAAACTCAGGAATTTATTAATCTCTTAGTAATCTTTTATTTATATCTGACGTAGGGTACCCCATCATTAGCAGTTCATGTATCATAAGATTTCTTGCACAAGGACGTTTCACAGAATTTCTACATTTCTTTTATTTTTTGTTTGTTGTCCATCATAAGACATTTCTCTCCTTCTACCACAACTACCACCACCACCAACCATGCACTTGAAGTTGTTTTGATAGTTGAACAAATTAAACCTGCGCCACATGCTATGTAAGACATGCCACTAATCATGTTGCACCATCACATTTGTCTAGAACTTTGATGCCCACAACTTCCAAGCATCACATCGCGTTACAATTGGTCAGTGCCCGGCAACGAGCCAACCAGCCATCCAGTCAGCCAGTATTTGTAAAATGCTGAGATTGAAAAAAAAACAATAATTAAAATTTACTGATGCCGTGTGATAAGAAGACACACTAAATATCACAATTGGTGGAATAGTTCAGTTCCAGGTTTTATTAAAATCTTGCATGGCTTGTTAGCTTGCTGATAGAATAGATAGACAGACGGACGACTAGTCGGATGGTTAGTGATTTAGATTCCTTGTCTGATTGTCTGTACGATTTTAAGTGCGAAATAGTTTTGTAATCGAACGTTTTGTGTTTACATCGATAGTGTAGAATCAGGCGGCAATAATAAGGTGTTTTGTTAAATATTAAATGATGATGAAAGATAAAATATTTCAGTACAATGCCGATGATGAGGCACTATAATTATGCGAACAGTTGTTCTATGTATAATAATTAGGTATTAAGATTTTATGAAAACTTTGTAGAAGACATGCAACAAACGTTGTAAATATATAAAGCGAGTACAATGTTGGAGAAAAACTCATTTTCTGAATACTTCATGAGAAATATTTCCATTGATTGAGTATAAATAGTTTAAAATCGTTCATAATAGAAGAAATTTAAAACTGTTATATTGTCTGAGATTATGACTGTATGAGGATCTTTAAAAATTGAAAAATATACACGTGTTCGCATATTACAATCTTACACAAATGAACAACAACATTATCTTCGTACAATTTCAGCTGACTCGGACATTCTGGAGATTATTTATGTTGATCCTTTTGCGTGTTAATATCTATCACCTTATTTATTATTATTATTATTTTTTTTTAATACTAATCTAAAGTGCATCCATGCTTTAGAGATAGCTTATGCTCGCTCTTCTAAAGTGACAGTTCTTATTGCTGCGCTTAAATTAAATTTTTTGTTTTTTTGATAACTTTATAACAAGAGGGAATGGTGAAATTCTAATTTCGTCTCCCTCACTGTAAGTCATTGGAAGAAACTGGATAGTTTTGCATAATAACTGAGCAGCTTACGGTTCCCCGCTTACGAACAAGTACTCCTCCGAGAACACAAAAGCAAAGTAAGAAGTGGACCACTCAAATGATAACGAAACCTGCAAACATTATAAGGGCCATGATTTAATGATATGCATCATTAAAGCTTGCTTTCTTTACAAATAATATATCTTTACTCAATTGGCGGAGGTACTTAATAAATACAATCAATCATTTACGTGAGTCTCGCCGTGAGGCCTTACTCATGGTGTGCCATCACACATGGTGCTGTTTTCTATAATTCTTTTCGTAGTTATAATTCTTTTCTTCTTGCGGCAGCAAGCGCCCCTTTGGGGTACCCAAAATAATCTCGAAAGGATTAGTTGAACTACCTTTGAGATTAGAAGTAGGTCCCCTTGGAAAAACTTCCTAAGGGCCCGCTTCATCTCTCGGCCAAAGTACCTTTGCACTCACTTGATATGAAGTGAGCTACTTCCAGATTAGGAGTTGAGGTAATCTAGGAAGACCTCGGATAGTCATGAACAGTGTTTTCCAAGCTAATGCCTTCCCTCAGCAACCCAACCTGAAGCAACGCAAAAGCATTGAAAACACATGTTCTAGCAAAAACAACCAGCACGATGCTCCCACAAGGGGTCCAACGCCATCGACCAGGAAGGAACAATGTTCCTCGGGCCCCTGGTCACCCGTGCTACCAGAAGAGAAGAACCCTCTGGTCTGGGTTTCGCAGACAAGCTACTCCAGTTTTGCTTTATCATACCTCGCATGGGACTGGTAATCCATTATCTACGGCATAGATTTTCAATGTCCGAGGAGAAAATATCAACACAGCAAATTAATGCCATGCTCCTCTAGTCTATTAACCATATCTCTCCACGAAGGAATTCCTTGGTCGTACGACTATTAAAACGGAGAAGTTAAATCTCCCGATATTTCTCGACGGCTTCTCTATGTCCGCTCCTGTTGCCAGGGTGTGTAATTATCTTGTTAAACTATGACTCTCCCCTTTGATTGGTTTTCGAAAAACGAGTTCCAAGATCAGTTTGATGTCATATTATAGGTGGATCCCAAGGCCACACTATTTTGTTTTTTATGCAAAGCATCATGCTTTGCCTGCTTAATTACAGGATTTGGTAGAGAGGCTTTGCGTTTTTGGGGTATGCGGTACAAAGCATCCTAGGAAACACCCGCTTACCCACACTTAATAAATACAGAGTTGACATCACCGCTATCCAGGACAGGCTGTTTGTTGGCAGAAAAAGGATGCACAAGGATGCCATTTACTACAGCTGCCATGCAGATTTGGATTGGTAGTGGGTAAGAGGCTTAGACACCTCGTTATGCGGCTGATACTCGAGATGCCAATAAACACTTCGTTGCAGCTAAGATAGGTTCAAGATTGAGCAGAAAACGTATGTAACGAAGCACAAAGGATGTTAGACGCTGGCAAGCTGTATATCCCTGAGGTAGCCTCAGCTTTTTCCAACGAAATCTCAAAAACTACGTCTAACGTCCCAGTTATTGTATTCTCGATACACAGTAGAAACATATTGCACATTTGGTGGCATTGCTATAGAAGTCGCACTCAAGTGTAAAAAACTCAGCTCAGATAAGATATGATGAAGAATGTCACGTTGTATTTGAGGAAAAGGGCGCTACATACATGAAAACGCTACAGTCAATTGTAATTTTGTAGATTTTCTTAAGCATGTTTGGCGTGGACACCCCAATTGTTCGACCAGTACTGTGTTCGTCTTGGCAGCTCATACAGCCCCGTTTAAACTCTGCTACCCAATATTTTACAACCGTAAACGAACGAGCAGACTCTCCCAGAGTAGAATATAGTTCGGCTTTGATATTGGTTGGACTTAGGTATTTTAAATGGAAATATCGAATCACATAACGGTGACCAATTTTTTCCATGTTTAAGAATTCATTGAGATCGTTTACTTTTGGTGGCTCAAATAAAAATACTGAATAACGTGGCGCCTGGAAACTTAAAACATTTGTTTTATAAAGTGTCCACTTTTCACCAAAATAATTGTCTTCAAACTACTGGTACCATCTCTACGGTAAATCGGCTGGTTTTGGGACCGCCTTGTATAAATTTGTTTCATGTATAAATTACGTTTATTATGATCTCAGAGGTTTGTTATTCTATTCTGATCAATTTACGCTGCATCCTTTACCCTCTCAATGAAGTTTTCACGTGGCTAACGAACTTCCGTCACAATTGTGTGTTGAAACGGAATCTATTGCAATTCAGATGTAAGTCCACATTTATACACGTGATACTTTGAACTTAATGTTTGTGCCTACAACAAAATCGTCTTGAACGGCCCAGTCGCAAGACAATACAACACAAAGAAGAAACAAACCAAAAACTACAGAAATAATTACAAAAGTATGTAAATTTGCTATTACGTTTCTAAGTTGGCTCGTTCGTTCCTTGCATCAGTCACTGATTCATTCATTTCGTATTCAAAACAAATGGATCTAAAGTTAGAATTGCGACAGAAAAACGGCGAAAATAACTGTTGAATCGCGTTGCTAAACACAATTTTTAGGGTGCTAATCTGCCATCTGTTGAGCATGTTCAAGGAAGTCCAGCAAAAACAACTGCAACACAGTTGACTCTTTGTAGGTCTCCAGAACCGAGAAAAAAATGGACGGCAGCACAGAAATTAAAGAACGACCACAACAACAATAAATAGAAGGTGGGTTGGGCGTGCAATATTCAATTCTTTTCCATTTCTTTGTAGTTGATATAAGGCAAGAAAAAATCTGAAGGCGCGAAATAGTAACAGCATTTTTGAAATAAACATTCTTGTAATGTTTGAGCTTTCTTGCCGTCAGTTGTTGCCGTTTTTGCAGATGTTTTAGCTGTACCGAAACTCCATGACAAAGCGAGACTATTCGTAAACGTAGATTGTTTTTTTATTTGATGGAATAGAAGGCACCATCACATTGCAAATCGACGACAGTGTGTTCGCACTAAGCTGGATTATCATACTTCTGTGACCTTTTACGCTGTCCACCCTAAATTTATTTGCAGTGATCATTAGTGGTGCTGATGGTTAGTGGGCCTGAGTTTGAATCCGAGGCTTGGCGCTAATAGCTATCATTTCGTCAAAAAGGTACTGGAAATATGTCAATAAAATCCATATTTATTATTATTCAATAAAATATATTGTTCCGAATATTCCTCACTTTGCCAACGAATAACTCAATCATCAAAACTTTATTTAAACTATTTTTTCCGCAAAAGACTTCAGTTCTCGCTGCGGATTCTTATTAGTGTCTTCTGCTGACTGAAAGCGGATGCCTCGAAGTGGTAATTTGAGTTTGGGAACAAGAAAAAGTCAGTCAGAGCCGTATCAGGTAAATACAGTAGTTTTTCGATGATATTTGTTAAGTTTTTGGCCAACAAATCGTTCACAATAATAGCCTTGTGGGGTGGTGCATAATCTTGGTACAAAATTAGTGACTTTTAGTTCCCCAAATCAGTCCTTTTTATTCCACGGATTTGTTTTCTTAAAAGTGACATAGCGCCCACGTAATGTTCTTTATTTACTATCTGATCCTCAGGCAAGAACTCCAAGTGCACAACATTGCGATAATGAAGGAAAACAGTCAAAATTAGCTTAAAATTTCATCAATTTTGAAGTGGTTTTCTTGGTTGCGGTTCAATTGGAAGGCAGAATTTTGGTTGGCGTGCATGTCAAATTGATGAACCCACACCTCGTTACTAGGGATAATGAGTTTTATGAACGTGATTGACTAGTTGAAGCGACCTTCAACGACCTCGTCTTCAACCATGTCATCTGCAACGACCTTTACGCCATTACCTTTTTGGAGAAAATTCAGATATCTGGGAACTAGTTGAGCAGCAACGACTTCCATATAGTGTAAAAATGTTATGAACTGATTCGTTGGACACAGAAAGTTTACTGACTTTCTCCCTCAAACTTAAATGACGATTTTCAGTCATAGTTCTTTCACTTCATCGTTGTCAAGTTCAGTTGAAATCATTATTGGCCAGCATGAAGCAAATCTTCCGTCACATCTTGACCGCTTTTGAATCGCTCATATGCACATGTTTTTATTAAAGTCGATCCAATGTAAATCTTTCTAATATTTTCAGCACGTGAAATTCAATTTGCAATACAAAATGCTGTACGAATTACACACATAAACAAATACATTAAAGATTAACTCAAGAATTAAGTGACTGATCGTGCTGAAATTCCCCGTCATTATTGAGGATAGTTGCGACATCTTAGGGGCCATGAAAATGTTGAAAATCTCTTTCAGAAAACCAGAAAACTGGCGGATTGTCTCCTTTCCCTTAATAAACTTTTACACTTTGACTACTTTGAACAATACTAGAACATCTCCACGACGGTATAGATCAGAATCAATATTGCCTATTATACGAAATTGGTATGCAGTGTAATATTTTTGACACAGTTTTTAGTAAAACTGAGCAAATTATTCAAATTCTTCATTTTTCCAAACGTTTTAAGTGGCAAATAAAATGGTATATAGACAGATGGACGTAGCCCAATCGACTTAAAGGAGCATGAAACCCCTTGCCAACAGATGCTTAGTATTTTATTCGCTTCCTTCTGGGTGTTACGTTCAATACTGGAGACATAAAAAGTATTTTACCTTAACGCGGATTGTGGCTATTTGGTCGGTTTCAGATATGAACGGCCACCAATGATTTTACTGCCATCTACTGATTCACGTCTGAAGTAGGACCTGTAGTTGATGTAACAATTTGTACATCCTTGTCCTATTCATCGCTTTTCCTAAGGGTTGACAATATGTGTTAGTACCACAATTATCAGTCCCTTTTCCTAGATAGCCCAAGTTTTACTGGGCTATCCCAGGGGGGCGTTGGCAATCGCATTGTAATATGCCCAGTGTGTCGCACACCGTGGGTAAGGCCTTCACGGCGTGACTCACGTTAAACCCTCGACTTCATCGCTTTTCCTAGATGGCCGTTACGTCAGCCTTACATTTAATGATGCCAATTAAGGGGCGATTCGGTTTCATTACTTTTCTTTGTCTTTTTATTTCGTACGAATTATTTGAGACAAGCTGAGCTGACCCTCATGTTAGTGGCTACTCTGAACTGAATGACAACATTGAAAAGGTTGCGCTTCCTGGAGGCTGAAATATGAATTTCATTTTAATATTTCACTTGTCAATTCAAGCAACAGCAGAAATATTACCCAAGTTTTTGACCCTGGGGGACAAAGTCCTGCTTGATGCGAGCTGCTAAGGAAATATCAGCAGATATTTGATATTTCGGTAATGATGACATCAAACATGTTTTCTGTTTTCCTCAGTCAGCTTCATTTTCTGTAATATTAAATAAACAAAATTTAGAAATGGTGATGTGGCAGAAATGGGTTTGTGAGATCTGTCATAAGTTTAAGAAATGGAAAAGGATTAATATTTTACTTTATTAACTTAATTTGTACCAAACTGTCGCATTGATATATTAAATTCTGGGACGGCTTATATCACTGATCTGCTTTAGTTCATTAAACATGGAAAAATAAGTCTTAAATTAAATATGCATTATTTTGAATCGTTAAAGTTTTTCTGAAAAAAATTAATTCACATTGGTAACTATCACTTTGGACATATCAGACAGTCGGTAGCCAATAGATTGCTCTAATAATTTGTTTGTGCCACAGATTATCCCTTATCAAGTTTCTTTATAAGCCCCTCAGAAACACTTATTACATCACAAATTAAAGGCTAAAGTCAGCAGATGCTTTTTGTTAATAATCAGGAACAAATTTTCAGTATAATTACCCGAGTGATTACAAAATATAGTTAATAAAAGTATCAAATCTTTGCGTTTTTATATTTTGTGACACTGGAAACCTTTAAATTGCCTAACCAAAAATGTTGTTCTCCTCTGAATTT
>JAHXMU010021167.1:29726-54756 GCA_019455685.1 Philornis downsi
AGAGATACCAAAATAGGCATGACTAAGCATTACAAGATAATACTGCGGACAAAGCTTTAAGTTAATACCGAGGAAAAATTCCATTTCAGAAAATCGGTCAATATGGAGCGGAAGCGGGGATCGATATAGCTCGTTTGTAATACTAGGCTACGATCTGGAAAAATATCAGGATGTGAGAAATTGCTGAAAGATTTTACAAACCAAGAAGACAGGCGGACAACGCTTAATCGACTTCAAAACCCATAGCATGCAATATACTTGCCGTTCAAAGGATTCCTTCCTGGTGTTACATTTTTGCTCATATCAAATAATATGTACTAGCATTTCATCGGGTGAACATACTATGAACTAAATGAATTGTTCGAAAAAAACCTAATGCATAGCGGCATAGGAGGACTGAACTGTAACTCCGTACTAACATTCACGGTAAAATATATAATTATTAGTTTGTTAGAGACTACCTCAATGGGCATGTGAGCTAAGCGACAACAGTGAACAGCAATTAAACCAATTATAAACCGACTATGCTAGCTTGATTTCCTGCTGCTGAGCCAAATTTTAGGAACAACCAAAAATTTAATATTTCATACAGAAAGCTCTTAGGGAATTAAGACTCGGTTTTGATACTCACATTGTTAAAATCTGTATCGATTGCATAGGGTTATCTATTTAGTGGTTTCAAAACCGCCGGTCTGGCAAGGCTGTCAGCTGTATTAAAAGGTTTGCATTTACGAATATAGATCGTTGAACAACCAAAGAAAGCGTAAAAATAGCTAAAACTTACTACAAACGTGATGATTCAAACGAGGGCACTTTTCGTGCAATACGGCGTGATTATGATCGTCACAAGCAACGTACTGCGTAAGGAATTGGTAAGATTATAAAGAAATTTTAAGAGACTGGAAGCGCTATAAATTTGGTCAGGCAATGTACGCCATGCCGAAAATATCGCTTCTGTTAGTGAAAGTGAGAACGATAATCGATTTCATGACGTTCTCAGCAATTGGGACTATTTTACAGCTCATTATGGCGTATTTTTCATTTGGATTTGCACCTCCATTGATAGAGTCCAACTCACGCAACAGTTAAAGCCGGCTGGCCATTCACAACGCTGTAGACATGCTGATTGGGGGATATATCAACAGGCTTTCAATGCTGATTTTTCGAACCATATTTCCTTCAGCGATGACGTCCATTTCTCATCGGTGGTTACGTCAACAAGCAAATTTGTCACAAATGGAGCTCGGAGAACCCAGAAGTGATTGTGGAAAAGTCATTGTATCCGAGAAAAGTGACTGTTTGGTGCGCATTATGCTCTGCAGGTGTCATTGGGCGGTTTTTTTAGATGACGCTGGAGGAGCCGTTATCGTATGACCGTATGATAACTGACTTTTTTTGGTCTGCAATAGCAGATTATGAACTAGACGATATGTGGTTTCAACAAGACGGTGCCACGAGCTATGCTGCATAAGCTTTATTGCAAGAGGAGCTTCCAGAAAGTGCAATTTCACATTTTGATGACATCAACTGACCCCCAAGATCATGCGATTTCACGCTGTTAGACAAAAAGTGTACACAGATAATTCCCAAACGTTGGAGCATTTGAAACAACAAGCAACATTCGTCAAGTTATTGCCGAGATACCGTCCGAAAAGTGTGAAAAAGATGGCCACGAAAGCAATGAATCCTTGCAACCAATCCAGAGGTGGTCATTTAAATGTCATTGTATTTCATATATAATGGCAAGGTCTAAGCATTATAACGAAATAAAATTTTCATTGAAATCTTAGTTTTATGTGCGTTTCATTTAATTTCACTTTTGAAACCGAAAAAAATGCATAATAAATAATTGTTGGAAGTCATCACCATATAGAAATTTGTTAAATAAATGTTTTTATTATTTGACATCGCTTTAGACATTGCGCTCATATAAAGGCTGTCCCACCAAGAACGCAAGATTTAAATTTTAAATAAAACACAGATATTTAAAAAAAAAAAATCGATATAATAATATCGTAAAGTAGACAGAATGAGGTTATGTATGAAACAACACATCGGGCAGATAGCCGCCGCGGCTTTCCTGGCACACACGCTATCTTTTAATGAAATTTCCAATGACCGTTTTGCATAAATGCTGCGGTATTTCATTAATGCAGCGTCCACCATCGACGTAAACCATCGACTTCAAAAAACCCCAAAAAAAAAAAAAAAATTTAATTGTGTTAAATCGCACGATCTAGGCAGCCAATTCTGGTCTCCAAAACGCGAAATAACACGACCGGGAAATGACTGATGCAGCAATTGAATTGTTTCTCTGGCTGTACGACTTGTGGCGCCGTCTTGTTACAACCACATGCCCTCCACATTCATTTCTTCAATTCCAGGCACAAAAAAACTGGTTATCATTTCACGATACCGAACACCATTGACTGTTTGCGCTTGACATGTCTCATATTTTCCCCAAAATCCACTCCACACAGTGACACGTTGAGAATGCATTTGGTTCTCGTGAATCATTCGAGGATTTTCCTAACCCCAAATGCGACAATTCTGCCTATTAACGAAGCCATCAAGATGTAAATGGGCCTCGTCATTGAAGATGATTTTATCGGCGAAATCAGCATTTTCATGTTGTCTCTCCAATACCCAATTAACGAACTCCCTTCGCTGTCCATGGTCAGCTGGCTTCAGTTCCTGAGTCAATTGAACTTTGTATGCATGAAGATGCAAATCTTTCGTCAAAATTCACTGCATAGTGGATTTGGAGACACCAATTTGCTGATTTGCTCGGTGTCGAATTGAGATGGATGGAGTTTGAACGACATCATCACGTACAGCTGCGACATTTTCGGTCGATCGACTTGGTCGAAGGCGCGTTATTGTCTTTACATCACTAACAAACCCAGTTTTGGCAAATTTATCCATTAATCTCTTTACAGTTGACTCTTTTGGAGCATTATTGTGACCCCAAATTGATCGCAATTTGCGAACTGTAGCCACAAAACTTTCAATTTCACAATGAGAATGCGTTGTTCATTCGTGTAGCGCTCCATTTTTACTAACCTCGTACCTTCTACTAGCAAAGAATAACAACTGTTCAAATGTCAAACAATGACACTTCGAATGGCGCCAAATTTAAATCTTGTTGGGACACCCTTTATGATAAATATTAGAACAAATCTCTAATAATTTTGCATAATTTGTAAATCTATATATATAAAATTGAATATTTGTCTGTCTGTGTACAAAAATAGTTTGTAAGAGAACTCCTCTCACACGGCGTGCCCGATCTTCATGAAACTTTCAGGGCTTATTCGTGCCGGTCAGGAGAAGGTTTTTAACTATGTCCGAAGGTCGAAATACAATTCGGTCCAATTGGACAAAGGGGCGTGGTACCTCCCATACAAACAAAAAATTAAAAATCAATTATTTCTGCTCCTGCTTACGGTATTTGAACAAAATTTGGTGCGTAGGTTTGGTGTACATATCTTAAGTGCTACTTCAAATATGGGCGGGATTGGACAATGGGGCGTGGTACCTCCCATACAAACCATAAATTAAATATCCAATATTTCTGCTCCTGTTTACGGTATTTGAACAAAATTTGGTGCGTAGGTTTGGTGTACATATCTTAAGTGCTGCTGCAACTATGGGCGGGGATTGGACTATGGGGAGTGGCACCTCCTATACAAACCACAAATTAAAAAGCAATTATTTCTGCTCCTGCTAACGGTATTTAATTTTTTATTTCGGTTGAGTGAACATATTTTAAGTTCTTCCGCAAATATAGGCGTTTCTTATTATAATAGACCGATTGGCATGAAACATTTCCAATAAAAATAAAATTTGAAGGCAAAGCAACGTTTGCCGGGTCGGCTAGTTTCATATAGAAATTTTTGGAGATTCTGTAGATATAAGAGAACTGTGAATGAATTGCTCATAGAATTTAATGACTAGTATTTTTACTAGTCATTTTGAAATTAGCATCGATAACAACAAATTAATTAAAATTACTCTGAGCCGCTATTGAGACATAAAAACTGTACAATGAATTTACTACAGGCTATAGCATTTACTGTTGTCTAATATCAAGTTTAATAAACATGAAAAATGTCACAAGATTAAGTGCTGCTGCCAAATGTATGGTGTCACATTACCGACCTGTATCGATTACATTTCATTTCAATACCTGTTATTATGTGTTCGTTCTTTGAGAAATTTTTGGCATATCGCACATTTGTGGTTGTTTTTCAACCACCAAAATGTTCATCATAGGCGGTTCTTTCTCCTCTTAGTGTTTAGCAATAAAAACCGCTTTAAAATGTCCATGTTCGGCGTTAGTAGTTCTTTGCTCCTTTAAAGTATAGATCCTATGAGAGACTACGTTTATTTCCTCCCCGAAAACAAAAGAAAGAAATAAAAAAACATTTCATACAAATCTATAATCTGTAATTTGGCCATAAGCGAAATAAGAACCAACTTTATTTCGGCTGTAAAAGTAGTAATTTCAATATTACAAGCACAGCAATAACAACACCACCAACAAAAATAACAAATTTCAACAAAATTCATTTGTTAAACATACAACAACATTAGGAACAACAACACTGCCAAATGCACTACACTGCTTTGGTTGTCAGCCAGCCTCTGGTCCAACATGGCCTGACCGAACAGATAAAAAGTAACAAAATTATTTTTGGTGATTTGTTGTGTACTTTTCTTATTTTTTTATTTTATTTGTAATTTATTTGTTGTTGTATGTATGTATATTCTTTTCGGTTTTGTGTTAATCTAATAGAAATAAAACGGTAAATCAACACCTTTTATAGTTTGTTTGACATTTAAGGAATGGAACATTTTAATTAAATGTGGATTGTTTTGTTTGCGAAAGAATTTAAGAATTTCTTAGGAGATGTTAGTACATGTTTGTAGAATATTTTAAACATTTGTTGGAATTGTGTGAAAGATGTGTAGATTTTTTGTTTTATAATTTTGTCTATATACAGGGGTAGGTGCTCAAAGTGTAACCAACTTTATGTTGCTTTAGTAGCCAAAAGGTTAATGATAGAGCGCTCATTGTTTGACAAGCGTCAATCTGTTAAGTTGTTTATAAGCCTACGGAAGCATACTGTTTTACGTCAAGAAGGTGGACATGCAAAAATAGTAACATCGCCCGAATTGGTGCGAAAAGTGAACGCGTAACCCGCGCGTCTGCAATGCGCCTGCTCGTAGCATATTAAAAACTGAACTACGATTAAAACCCAACAAAATGTAAAAAGTGTAAGATTTAACGCTTGCGCAAATGGCAGTTAGTCTAGTAAAATACTTGCACGTTGGTAACTTCAAAAAGACCAACATTTTTGATGAAAATATTTTTAAGGTTCAGCAACATCTAAACAAACAAAACGATAATGCATGACCAGGGTGCAACTCGCTTTCATTGAATAGGGCCTAAAAGTAAATCATTAAATCTGCGTTGAAAATGTTAGCGATATTTTATCACTTTAGGCACGTAAACAGGTCGGTAGAAACCATTGGACGTCTCAAACGTTACCACTCACAAAACCCGTGAAACCCATTTTTTTTTACAAGAAAAAGTTCGCACCTAAATTTTTTCTCAACAAAGACCACCACATACGCCGGACTTAAACCCAATGCAAAGTATCAATTAAAGACGATCAACGCCTTAAAGTTTGCTTTTCTCTATTATTATTTTCCGCTCTAAAGGTGACTACATAGAACAACAATATATTTTTCTTAAAATTTCGGTTATTTTTACGATTTTACGATTATAAACTTTTCGCGTTAAAGGTAACTACATGGAACAACAATACATTTTTCTTCAAATTTGAATTATTTTTACGATTTTATTTTTTGTTATTACTACGTGAGTTTTTGATTTAAGTGTGAGCCATATTAATAGCAATATCTAAAACAGAGTTACATAATTTTTTTAGCGTTTAAAAATTCATCCATGGGGTGGACTGAAACTTAGTGCAGTATCGCTTTCGTATAAAAGCAAATAAAGATGGTGGATGATAAGGTAGAAGATGAATGTTTTTTGGAAAATATCAAGAAAAAAAATGCTTTCTGTCTGTCTACTTAATCACTTTATTTTTCTGTGCCAAACGATTAGAAATTTTTGCCAGATATCAACACATTCCCCATAGAAAGCAAATCCATAACATTTTCAAACGCATTACACATCTAAATAAATTTGTTCGAAGTATAGGGTAATTTTTTAAGATTTAAGTTTTTCAAGTTGGCAGCACTGGCTGCTAATGGCGTCCAAACTTCATCCGTCAATGTGAAAAGTGTACAGTATACTCTGCCATTTCATCATGGAATGACGAATGACCTACCACAACGTCTAATTTTTGGTGAATGGGCCTTACAAAAGCTAAATAAAAATCCGCTGTTTTATTGAAAAATTATGTTCAGCGAAGAGGCTCATTTCTTGCCGAACGGATACGTAAACAAGCAAAATTGTCGCATCTCGAGTGATGAACAGCCACATGTCATACATGAATTACCGATGCATCCCGAAAAAACGACAGTCTGGTGTGATTTATGGGCTGATGGCATCATCGGTCCGTTTTCCTCCAAAGACGACTATGGAAGCCTTACACGATAACATAACACGCGTTTTTTCGTGGAATACAGGCCGAAATGCTCGAAGAAGTGACAAAAAAGGTTAAATTCCCCTTTTCAGTTCGCATCTGGCGGGATTTCACTGCTTTCGTCTGAAAGACACACTGGCCAATGATTAATAAGCGCGAATATTGTGCATTTGATAGTTGTTTCGAGGCACATCAAATTTCTCTTTGAACGACGAATATCTCGACATGCTCGACGAAAAATTTAAGTAGTCAAGTAATCGAAAAGTTTAGTAAAAGCATTTTAGATTAGGTTTCGACAAGCGCGCTAAGTAGTCTAAATGTACAATAAGTTTAATATGTGTGTATTAGAACGACGAAATAGCGAAATGCTACAGCCAGGATTACGTTGGAATTACTGCGAGACCTCTTTTCACTACAAGTTATTTCAAGAAATGGTGATGTTGATTGGCTTGAGCAACTCAAACAAAATATTCGTGATGAAATTAATGAAATAATGAAATGGGAATGTAATGAAAAATGTACTCAAAAGAGCTCGCATTTGTGAGGCTAATATACATACGGACATTTATCTGATATTGTTTTCCATATATAATTGCCGACATTAAAAAAACATTTATCAATACAAGATCTATTCTCTTTCATTTAATCAAAAGTTATAAAGAAACAAAGTAGTATACCTTCCTGACGGACACCCTGTATCATTATAATATTATTTTACTATTTTTGCCAATTTTGGGCGATATCGCTTTGCATCATTTTTAATCACCTATAGGGTCATGTTTGTAGAACACAAGTTCAGGATGGTAACATCGCCGTTTCACATCCACGGTTTAATTGCAGTACATTATTGTTTGTGTCATGAGAACAGTATTTGAATGGATACTTTCACAACAATTATGCGAATACTTTGCTATTATTCAAATAAAACATTTAACTTTTATTGTAGAAAACTCTATAAATTAAAATTACTAACGCAGTAAGTGTAATTTATGCGGCAAAAGGAGAACTATAAAGATTAGGTTGTAATTAATTTTTGAGAATAAATGCGCATAAAGTTTATTCTCTCTCACACTTTAAGATGAATGAATGCACTAGATGATGTTTGCAACTTCCTTGTGAAATGCGAACAAACGCTTAAATAATCCATGCATGCGGCTAAACGTTGAACATACAACATACAAATCGTAGTACAACATCATATGTACTTGTTACATCCATTACCCCTGGTGAATTAATGTAACTTTTAACGACATCATATGAATGAAGTAGATGAATGTAACTACCTTTATTTGTTTTCAGTTTTGGTCTTGTACCAGCGTGTATTGCTTGTACCCGTATTATGTTATCACTTAACAAAGATCTAACAAAATGTACTTTTTATCTTTTCTAAATCATTTCGTAGAGACTGTTTAGCAGTTCTTGCTATGAATTTTCTTCTCTAGTTGCTGTTTGGTTAGGGAGCGGACGGAAACCTAAAATTATCATGAATGTTAATTACATTAGTGTTTAGTTAGTTAGTTAGTTAGTTAGCTTTGTATGGGTGAGTTCTGCTCTTCACTCTGACTGGCTACCCATCATCTTCAACTTTTTCATTCAATTTAATAAGTACAAATTGGGAAGGAGGATAACTCCCAACTACAAAGGTAACATAATACGTAAACGAAAATCACGAGAGGCACAAGCTGGAGAAACTATACGAACAGTACCGTAAAAAGAGCCAAGATTTCTTAAAGATCTACACCGGAAAATGAGAAGTCCACATCACACAATTGGTTTCTTGAAGTTTTACTTAGAGTTTCATTCCACACTTATGAAAGTCATTTGGCATCATTGTAGCATGTTAAATGCAAATCTCCTTTTGAATTTCTATGTTTTTCCTTTTTCAGATGTTGCACTGTGGGTCAAAAATTATATGAAGTAAAAGAGCAGATTATGTAGCCCGAGAGGATTAATTCAGCTGTTAAGGGTTCGTAATATTTTTCTTGAATGAGTGGAAAAAAGAATTAGTTTCAACATCGAACATTTCTAAGCAGAGCGGTGGTGGGGTTTTAGAAGACAATTTTATTATTTTGAAAGAAAAATGTGCAGCAATTCTTGCAATTCTTCAAAATATTCACCGAGTTTATCTAAACTGCAATTCATTCCGTCTTGAGTATTTTACCCAGATTTTGAAGGCAGCTAGTGTAATTTAATAACTATTGTAATGCAATTTATTTTATTTTGTTAAGGTATTTAAAGTATTTTGTTTTTATGTTTATAAATTTATAATCAAAAATTTTCTGTTTATTTAAACGCAATTGGGTAATTGGGTTGTAACAAAAACTAAACAGCCAATGAACTCCATCATCTATAATGATTGTAAAGTAACGGGTTTTAGTAATTTCAAAAGCGCCGGTCTGGCAAGGCTGGCAGATGTTAAATACGTGTCATCTGAAGTGTTATTTATTTAGTGAAAGGTTTGCCATTTACGAATATGGATCGTTTACCAACACTATCCAACAAGGTTTTGGGCTGGAGCAACCAAATATCTTTCCTATGGTAATTTGGTGAGCTGATTAATTAAGATATTTGATAATATTAATTAATTAATAATTGTGAAACTGTAGTGTCAGTATTGACTATTTTACAGTATAGCTGGAATGCGATGAAAAATTAACAAGACGTGATAGCCCACTTTTTATGCCAAATTCAAATTCAACGCACCCAGATTAGTTAAAAAACATGCTTCGTTTCTGCAGTCAATTTTTTCCAAATTTGTACACCAGTAGAATCGAAAACACGTAAAAATAGTTAAAACTTACTGTAAAAGTGGTGACTCACACGTAGACCACTTTTCGAGCATTACGAGGTGATTATGGTCGTCATAATCGACCTACTGTGCTGGGAATTGGCAAGATTATAAAGAAATTTGAGGAAACTGGAAGAGTTACAGATGTGGTCAGGATTGTGCATCATTGCAATGTACGCAATTCCGCAAATATCGTTTCTGTTAGTGAAAGTGTGGCGAATAATCCGAAATGGACGATCCCACAGCGTTCTCAAAAATTGACTTATCTTACGACTTATTATGGCGTATTTGGCATTTGGATTTGCACCTTCATCCATATAGAGTCCCACTCACGCAACAATTAAAGCCAGCTGACTATTCACAACGCCGTAGATATTCTGATTGTGTGCTCTAGCAACAGCCTTTCAATGCTGATTTTTCGAACCAAACAATCTTCAGCGATGAAGCTCATTTCTCATCGGTGCTTACGTAAACAAACAAAATTGTCGAATATGGGGCTCGAAGACCCCAAAAGTGATTGTGAAAAAGCCATTGCATTCGGAAAAAGTGGCTGTTTGGTGCGCATTTTGGCCTGGAAGTGCCATTGGACCGTATATTTTTGGAAAATGACGCTAGTGGAGCTGTTAATGTCAATTCAGAGCGCCGTAGCCATATGATAACCGACTTTTTTGGCCTGCAATCGAAGATAATTAACTGGACGATGTGTGGTTTTAACAAAACCGTGCCATGAGCCACACAACACGGCAAATTTTGGCTTTATTGCATGAGAAGTTTCCAGAAAGTTTAATTTCATGTTTTGGCACCGTCAATTAGTTGCCAAGATCATGCGATTTGACACCGTTAGAATTTTTTCTGTGGGCCTATGTCAAAGGCCTTGTTTACGCGTATAATCCCCAAACGTTGGAGCATTTGAAAATTAGCAATCGTCAAGTTATCGCCGATATACCGCCTGAAATGTGCGAAAAAGTGGTCGAAAACTACCCCAGTGGATGCTTTCACTGCTGCAATCAATCCAGGGGCGGTAATTTAATTTAAACATGACATGGTATTCCGTACATGATGGGAAAGCCAAAAAATTGTAATGAAATTAAATTTTCACCGAAATCATTGCTCTATGTGTATTTTATTTAACTTTACTTTTGGAAATAAAAAATAGATAACCCGTTACATTATGCACCATGGGAAAATCTCAAATTTATATGATTTTATAAAATTTAAAGGAGAACGACATTTTTGGTTAAGCAATTTAAAGCTTTCTAGTGTCACAAATTATAAAAACGCAAAGATTTGATACTTTCATTAACTATATTTTGTAATCACTCGGGTAGTTATACTGAAAATTTGTTCCTGATTATTAACAAAAAGCATCTGCTGACTTTAGTCTGTAATTTGTGATGTAATAAGTGTTTCTGAGGGGCTTATAAAGAAACTTGATAAGGGATAAACTGTGGCACAAACAAATTATTAGAGCAATCTATTGGCTACCGACTGTCTGATATGTCCAAAGTGATAGTTACCAATGTGAATTTATTTTTTTCAGAAAAACTTTAACGATTCAAAATAATGCATATTTAATTGAAGACTTATTTTGCCATGTTTAATGAACTAAAGCAGATCAGTGATATAAGCCGTCGCAGAATTTAATATATCAATGCGACAGTTTGGTACAAATTAAGTTAATAAAGTAAAATATTAATCCTTTTCCATAATTTCTTAAACTTATGACAGATCTCACAAACCCATTTCTGCCACATTACCATTTCTAAATTTTGTTTATTTAATATTACAGAAAATGAAGCTGACTGAGGAAAACAGAAAACATGTTTGATGTCATCATTACCGAAATATCAAATATCTGCTGATATTTCCTTAGCACCTCGCATCAAGTAGGACTTTGTCCCCCAAGGCTAATAAACTTGGGTAATATGTCTGCTGCCGCTTGAATTGACAAGTGAAATATTAAAATGAAATTTATATCTCAACCTCCAGGAAGCGGAACCTTTTCAATATTGTCATTAAGTTCAGAGTAGCCACTAACATGAGGGTAAGCTGAGCTTGTCTCAAATAATTCGTATGAAATAAAAAGACAAAAAAAAGTAATGAAACCGAATCCCTCCTCAATTGGCATCATTAAATGTAAGGCTGACGTAACGGCCATCTAGGAAAAGCGATGAAGTCGAGGGTTTAACGTGAGTCTCGCCGAGAAGGCCTTACCCACGGTGTGCGACACACTGGGCATATTACAATGCGATTGCCAACGCCCCCCTGGGATAGCCCAGTAAAACTTGGGCTATCTAGGAAAAGGGACTGATAATTGTGGTACTAACACATATTGTCAACCCTTAGGAAAAGCGATGAATAGGACAAGGATGTACAAATTGTTACATCAACTACAGGTCCTACTTCAGACGTGAATCAGTAGATGGCAGTAAAATCATTGGTGGCCGTTCAAATCTGAAACCGACCAAATAGCCACAATCCGCGTTAAGGTAAAATATTTTTTATGTCTCCAGTATTGAACGTAACACCCAGAAGGAAGCGAATAAAATACTAAGCATCTGTTGACAAGGTGTTTCATGCTCCTTTGAGTCGATTTGGCTACGTCCATCTGTCTATATAGCATTTTATTTGCCACCTAAAACGTTTGGAAAAATGAAGAATTTGAATAATTTGCTTAGTTTTACTAAAAACTGTGTCAAAAATATTACACTGCATACCAATTTCGTATAATAGGCAATATTGATTCTGATCTATACCGTCGTGGAGATGTTCTAGTATTGTTCAAAGTATTCAAAGTGTAAAAGTTTATTAAGGGAAAGGAGACAATCCGCCAGTTTTCTGGTTTTCTGAAAGAGATTTTCAACATTTTCATGGCCACTAAGTTGTCGCAACTATCCTCAATAATGACGGGGAATTTCAGCACGATCAGTCACTTAATTCTTGAGTTAATCATTAATGTATTTGTTTATGTGTGTAATTCGTACAGCATTTTGTATTGCAAATTGAATTTCACGTGCTAAAAATATTAGAAAAGATTTACATTCCATCGAGCGGTGTGCATATGAGCGATTCAAAAACGGTCAAGATATGACGGAAGATTTGCTCCATACTGGCCAACAATGATTTCAACTGAACTTAACAACGATGAAGTGAAAGAAATATGACTGAAAATTGTCATTTAAGTTTGAGGGAGAAAACCACTAAACTTTCTGTGTCTCATGAATCAGGTCATAACTATTTTACACTATATGGAAGTCGTCGCTGCTCAACTAGTTCCCAAATATCTGAATTTTCTTCAAAAAGGCAATTGCGTAAAGGTCGTTGAAGACGAGGTGGTTAAAGGCGAGTTCGTTGAAGATGTGCTTCAACTAGTCAATCACGTTCATAAAACACATTAGAACTAGTAACGAGGTGTGGGTTTATCAATTTGACATGCACGCCAACCAAAATTCTGCCTTCCAATTGAACCGCAACCAATAAAACCACTTCAAAATTGATCAAAGTTTAAGCTAATTTTGACTGGTTTCCTTCATTATCGCAATGTTGTGCACTTGGAGTTCTTGCCTGAGGATCAGATAGTAAATAAAGAACATTACGTGGGCGCTATGTCACTTTTAAGAGAACAAATTCGTGGAATAAAAAGGACTGATTTGGGGAACTAAAAGTCACTAATTTTGTACCAAGATTATGCACCACCCCACAAGGCTATTATTGTGAACGATTTGTTGGCCAAAAACTTCACAAATATCATCGAAATCTACTGTATTTACCTGATACGGCTCTGACTGATTTGTTCTCGTTCCTAAACTCAAATTACCACTTCGAGGCATCCGTTTTCAGTCAGCAGAAGACACTAATGACAATTCGAAGCGAGAACTGAAGTCTTTCGCGGACAAATATTTTGAATAAAGTTTTGATGATTGGGTGAGGAAAGTGAGAAATATCCGGAACAATATATTTGATTGAATAATAATAAATATGTATTTTATTGACATATTTCCAGTACCTTTTTGACAAAATGATAGCTATTAGTGCCAAGCCTCGGATTCAAACTCAGGTCCACTAACCATCAGCACCACTGAAAATCACCGCAAATAAATTTAGGGTGAACAGCGTAAAAGATCACAGAAGTATCATAATCCAGCTTAATGCGAACACACTGTCGTCGATTTGCAATGTGATGTTGCCCTCTATTCCATCAAATAAAAAACAATCTACGTTTACGAATAGTCTCACTTTGTCATGGAGTTTCGGTACAGCTAAAACATCTGCAAAAACGGCAACAACTGACGGCAAGAAAGCTCAAACATTACAAGAATGTTTATTTCAAAAATGCTGTTACTATTTCGCGCCTTCAGATTTTTTCTTGCCTTATATCAACTACAAAGAAATGGAAAAGAATTGAATATTGCACGCCCAACCCACCTTCTATTTATTGTTGTTGTGGTCGTTCTTTAATTTCTGTGCTGCCGTCCATTTTTTTCTCGGTTCTGGAGACCTACAAAGAGTCAACTGTGTTGCAGTTGTTTTTGCTGGACTTCCTTGAACATGCTCAACAGATGGCAGATTAGCACCCTAAAAATTGTGTTTAGCAACGCGATTCAACAGTTATTTTCGCCGTTTTTCTGTCGCAATTCTAACTTTAGATCCATTTGTTTTGAATACGAAATGAATGAATCAGTGACTGATGCAAGGAACGAACGAGCCAACTTAGCAACGTAATAGCAAATTTACATACTTTTGTAATTATTTCTGTAGTTTTTGGTTTGTTTCTTTTTTGTGTTGTATTGTCTTGCGACTGGGCCGTTCAAGACGATTTTGTTGTAGGCACAAACATTAAGTTCAAAGTATCACGTGTATAAATGTGGACTTACATCTGAATTGCAACAGATTCCGTTTCAACACACAATTGTGACGGAAGTTCGTTAACCACGTGAAAACTTCATTGAGAGGGTAAAGGATGCAGCGTAATGTGATCAGAATAGAATAACAAACTTCGGAGGTCATAATAAACGTAATTTATACATGAAACAAATTTATACAAGGCGGCCCGAAAACCAGCCGATTTAACGTAGTGATGATACCAGTAGTTTGAAGACTATTATTTTGGTGAAAAGTGGCCACCTTATAAAACAAATGTTTTAAGTTTCAAGGCGCCACGTTATTCAGCATTTTTATTTGAGCCACCAAAAGTAAACGCTCTCAATGAATTTGTAAACATGGAAAAAATTGGTCACCGTTATGTGATTCGATATTTCCATTTGAAATACCGGAGTCTAATCAATATCAAAGCCGAACTAGATTCTACTCTGGGGGAGTCTGCTCGTTCGTTTACGACTGTAAAATATTGGGTAGCAGAGTTTAAACGGGGCTGTATGAGCTGCCAAGACGAACACAATACTGGTCGACCAATTGGGGTGTCCACGCCAAACATGCTTAAGAAAATCTACAAAATGATATTCGATGATCGTCAAAAAGTGTTATATATCTTTTATAGACCAAAGATTTGAAGATGAGAAAGCTGTGCGAAAAGTTGGGTGCCGCGCTTGTTTTCAGTAGTATTTGGCGAATTTTTCGTCGATTTTTAACCATCGCTGAGACTTGAGACAAAGGAACAGTCAAAGCAGTGGACTGGAATAGGAGAATCGTGTCCAAAGAACCCGGAGACAGTTCCATCTGTCAGTAATGTCATGGATTAAAGTTCGAATTGCTTCATCACGCACCTTATTCACCAGATTTAGCTCCCTCGGACTATTTTCTATTTTCAAGCTTGTATGTATGAGAAAAATATAAATTATTCTAGCTTTGGATTTATAAAAGTGTATTTTTCCCCGAACTTTTGATTCAATACATGTTACTGACAATTATTCGTATAAGATGTTTATATAGTGGAAAAATTAAATTGTTAGTGCGCTCCTGTAAATTCGGAGATTGCATCAATACAAATAATTTTATTTATGTAATTCTATTCTTGTTTCCACCATATGTTTTTCCCTATCATCTTAAACAAGCGGAGAGCATGAGCCAATAGATCGTCCACCCGGAACGCTTTTGCCCACCACTATACTATGAATCTTAATGATTATTTCCATCGTCTTAAAAATTATGAGTTTTGTAGGGATAAGTTCAGTCCTTGTGTGGGCATGATTTTCTTCACTGGACCTCATCTATACTTCAAACATTCATGCCGAACAACATGCCGAAATCAAAATGGATGTGCAACAATCAGAAGTATCAACGTTATATGATCAAGAATATTAATAATATATGCGGTCTCAAGAATGTATTTTCAGTTGTTATTAATTGAGTGATGAACTAAGTTTATCACTGTTCCAAAATAATCGTTCTAGTTTGTTAATTGTAGCGAGAAACATAAAATGTTACTGATTAGTACTACAGATTTACCCGCTCTGCTTATTGACTTATTGACGGATATTGCTACCTTATTCAAGATGTTGAAAAATCTACGCCAAAGAGAGTCCTTTTCAAGCCTATAAGTTCCAACAAGATGGTGCAAGTTGCCCCATATCTACATATAGACCTATTGCGGAAGAGTTACAGCGACAATATCTTGGAAATCAGATTTCGAGAGATTCAATATTTCGAAGGCCTCCTGACCTTGATTTTTTCCTACAAGATTATTTACTATAAAGCGGGAGCTTACCAAGCAGAACCAACAACAAATTTTTATGATTTAAATCAATGTATTCGAAGGATAATTGGGTCACTTAATAATGCAGCTCTCCAAACAGTAGTAGTAGTAACCAACGTACATAATCTAATCATCTAATTTCAATTATTTTTGAAAGTCTGTGAAAAGACTAATTACTAATCTACTTTTACTCAAAATAGACACCCTTATATGTTATACGTCGAATGTATAATATAATCCCAAGCGATTGTATATCCTTCAGCGCTCCTTCTCCAATGTGTCATCCCAAGTTTTGTCAGTGTTTCAAAAACAGAGACAGTTTTGGTCACCGTCTTCTACGCCGCACAACGGGGTAATTGTCGAAGACTTTTCGCACTGGAGCGCTTGGGCCCGTCCCACAACACATCCCAGCCAACACAGTCACTGTATTTTGTCCCTAACTAATATACTTTTCTATCATAAATACAAATAATTTGATTTTGTTCTCGTTTATCACAAAATTCGCTTTAGCTCACTCTTCCTTAATGCTTGAGAAGCCTGCAGTAACATCTACACAGTTTAGTGCCATTAAAGTCTTTATCATTAGCGTACGCAAGTAACATGCTTGTATGCTCTTTGTTGAAAATGATACCAGCCATGTTTATTGCAGCTTTGAAGAGTTTGATGTATAGGCTGCAACCTTTCTTAAATCCTATTTTAGTGTAAAATAAATCACTAAGATTTTTGCGAATTTTGTTATCCCACAATGGCAGGCACATCTAATCCGAATGCAGCTTCATAAAATTTGTGCTATATGGGACTGCCATAGGCTGCTTTATAGCCAACGGAAACGAGATGTCCGTCCATCTGTTAAGTATATGATTTTTCTTGATCTTCTCTAAAATTTGCGTATAAAAATTGGCAAGTTTTCGATTTCAGGTGTCAAAAGCCGCACTGATAATGACCAGTCACGTTAGGTAGAATAACTCTTGGTCATTCACACATCAAGTTATAAAGACTGATATCGCTATAGTTGGTACCTACACTAAGACCACCTTCTCCTAGAGCTGGACATAACGTATTTATATTCCGATCAAGGGGCATGCGGTATTGACTTAAACCCTGTTTCGTTCATAGCACCTTTGTTGTCTAAAACTTTATGCGGCTGCATTCGGCAATCCTTGATGTCGTCGATTTTTCTGATGGTGCTGTTATCCAACCTACCAACTTAAAAATTCAGAAAATTTTACATATCTGTGACAAGGTATCCATAGCTGCCCTAATAAGAGGCGTGCTTCGGTCCATTTCGTTTACTTTTTTACATAAAAATTTTCGACCTTCACCTCTATCCCTATACCTTTGGACAACAGTTTCGTCCCCTTTAAAAGACAGTGCACCTCTCTTCTCCTTATTGAGTTCCTTAATAGCACGCGTTACAATTGACTCTAGCGTTTTCATGTATGCAGTGCCCTTTTTCTCAAGTACAACGCGACATTCTTCATCATATCTTATCTGAGCTCAGTTTTTTACACCCGAGTGCGACTTCTATAGCAGTGCCGCCAAATGTGCAATATGTTTCTACTGTGTGTCAAGAACACAAGAACTGGGACGTTAGACGTAGTTTTTGAGATTTCGTTGGAGAAAGCTAAGGGCTACCTCGGGGGTATGCAGCCTGGCAGCGTCTAACTTTCTAGTGCTTCGTTGCATACGTTTTCTGTTCAATCTTGAACGTATCTTAACGTGTTTATTGGCATCTCGAGTATCAGCCGCATACCCACTACAAATCCAAATCTGCATGACAGCTGTAGTAAATGTCATAGTTTTTAGGCCGAGTGCATCCTTGTTCTGCCAACAAACAGCCTATCCTGGATAGCGGTGGTGCCAACTCTGTATTTATTAAGTGTGGGTAAGCGGGTGTTTCCTAGGATGCTTTGTACCGCTTACCCCTAAAACGCAAAGCCTCTCTACACGATCCTGTAACTAAGCAGGCAAAGGATGATGCTTTGCGTAAAAAACAAAATAGTGTGGCCTTGTGCCAGGCGACCTAGGAACAGGTGGATTATGCCTTGGGATCCACCTATAATATGATATCAAACTGATCTTGGAACTCGTTTTTCGAAAATCAAGTAAAGGGAGAGTCATAGTTTAACAAGACAATTACACACCCTGGCAACAGGAGCGGACATAGAGAAGCCGTCAGGAGATACCAAAAGATTTATCTTTTCCGTTTTAATAGTCGTACGTCCAAGGAGTTCCTTCGTGGAGAGATATGGTTAATAGACTAGAGGAGCATGGCATTAATTTGCTGTGTTGATATTTTCTCCTCGGACATTGAAAATCTATGCCGTAGATAATGGATTACCAGTTCCATGCGAGGTATGATAAAGCAAAACTGGAGTAGCTTGTCTGCGAAACCCAGACCAGAGGGTTCTTCTCTTCTGGTAGCACGGGTGACCAGGGGCCCGAGGAACATTGTTCCTTCCTGGTCGATGGCGTTGGACCCCTTGCGGGAGCATCGTGCTGGTTGTTTTTGCTAGAACATGTGTTTTCAATGCTTTTGCGTTGCTTCAGGTTGGGTTGCTGAGGGAAGGCATTAGCTTGGAAAACACTGTTCATGACTATCCGAGGTCTTCCTAGATTACCTCAACTCCTAATCTGGAGGTAGCTCACTTCATATCAAGTGAGTGCAAAGGTACTTTGGCCGAGAGAGGAAGCGGGCCCTTAGGAAGTTTTTCCAAGGGGACCTACTTCTAATCGCAAAGGTAGTTCGACTAATCCTTTCGGGATTAGTTCGGGCAGCACAAAGGGGCGCTTGCTGCCGCAAGAAGAAAAGAAATGTAACCAAGAAAAGAATGATAGAAAACAGCACCATGTGTGATGGTACACCATGAGTAAGGCCTCACGGCGAGACTCACGTAAATACATACAGTTGATTGATTGATTGTATTTATTAAGTAAAGATATATTATTTGGAAAGAAACCGAGCTTTAAGGATGCATATCATTAAATCATGGCCCTTGCAGGGTTGTTTGCAGGGTTCGCCAACATTTGAGCGGTCCACTTCTTACTTTGCTTTTGTGTTCTCGCAAGAAATTAAATTTAAGATGCATCACATTACCAAGGAGTACTTGTTCGTAAGCGGGAAATCATAAGCTGCTCAGTTATTATGCAAAACTGTCCGGTTTCTTCCAATGACTTACAGTGAGGGACACGAAGAATTTCACCATTCCCTCTTATTATTAAGTTATTAAAAAAAACAAAAAACAATTAAATTAAGCGAAGCAATAAGAACTGTCACTTTAAAGCATGGATGCACTTTAGATTAGTATTAAAAAAAAAATAATAATAATAAATAAGGTGGTAGATATTAACACGCAAAAGGATCAACATAAATAATCTCTAGAATGTCCGAGTCAGCTGAAATTTTACGAAGATAATGTTGTTGTTCATTTGTGTAAGATTGTAATGTGCGAACACGTGTATATCTTTCAATTTTTAAAGATCCTCATACAGTCATAATCTCAGACAATATAACAGTTTTAAATTTCTTCAATTATGAACGATTTTAAACTATTTATACTCAATCAATGGAAATATTTCTCATGAAGTATTCAGAAAATGAGTTTTTCTCCAACATTGTACTCGCCTTATATATTTACTACGTTTCTTGCATGGCTTGTACAAAGTTTTCATAAAATCTAAATACCTAATTATTATACATAGAACAACTGTTCATATAATTATAGTGCCTCATCATCGGCATTGCACTGAAATATTTTATCTTTCATCATCATTTAATATTTAACAAAACACCTTATTATTGCCGCCTGATTCTACACTATCGATGTAAACACAAAACGTTCGATTACAAAACTATTTCGCACTTAAAATCGTACAGACAATCAGACAAGGAATCTAAATCACTAACCATCCGACTAGTCGTCCGTCTGTCTATCTATTCTATCAGCAAGCTAACAAGCCATGCAAGATTTTAATAAAACCTGAACCTGGAACTGAACTATTCCACCAATTGTGATATTTAGTGTGTCTTCTTATCACACGGCATCAGTAAATTTTAATTATTGTTTTTTTTTCAATCTCAGCATTTTACAAATACTGGCTGACTGGATGGCTGGTTGGCTCGTTGCCGGGCACTGACCAATTGTAACGCGATGTGATGCTTGGAAGTTGTGGGCATCAAAGTTCTAGACAAATGTGATGGTGCAACATGATTAGTGGCATGTCTTACATAGCATGTGGCACAGGTTTAATTTGTTCAACTATCAAAACAACTTCAAGTGCATGGTTGGTGGTGGTGGTAGTTGTGGTAGAAGGAGAGAAATGTCTTATGATGGACAACAAAAAAAAGAAAAATAAAAGAAATGTAGAAATTCTGTGAAACGTCCTTGTGCAAGAAATCTTATGATACATGAACTGCTAATGATGGGGTACCCTACGTCAGATATAAATAAAAGATTACTAAGAGATTAATAAATTCCTGAGTTTTGCTATTTTTTTTTTTTTTTTTGGAATTTTTTATTAGTGGGAGTGGTAGGTGTTATCATAAATTGCTGCTTAAACTCTAAAATCTAAAGTCGCAGTACGAGGATTTGTGTACGAAGCACAGAAGACCGAAGAGCTTTGAGTTGCTTACTGCTTAAGACTTCTTATCCAGTGTTTGAATGGTGATTTAAGTAAGAACCACTATTAGGATGATAAAAGGAAAAGTATAAAATTGAAATAAGAAAGAGTGAAGAGTGACCAATCTCTTAAATGAAAACTTTGAAACCGATGGGCCGATCGTAATGTCATTTATTTACGCTTAAAATCGGTTACAGTGACATTGCTCATAATGGGGGGGGGGGGGGTCGCCTACATCGTCGTTCACTTCGACGGAAAGCGTCGCGCATTTTACGAGAACTCTGAATATGGACTACGGCGAATTAGTGAAGCTCCGAGTGCTAATTTAATTAAAATATGGGTAAAGCGTTTTGAAGAGACCGGTTCAATATTTAAACCACAAGCAAATGGTCGCCCAAGAACATCTAGGACCGAAGACAATGTTGAGAGAGTTATGGAGTCAGTACGAGGAAATCCACAAATGTCGACTCGCAAGAGATCGTCTGTCTTACAATTATCGCGACGAAGTTTGCAACGAATTTTACCATTGGATCTTAAACTGCATCCATATAAGCTGTAATTAACACAAGAATTGAAAGAGTCTGACTTCATAGCAAGGCTCGCATTTGCTAATGAAATGCTTAATCGATTTTCCAATTTTGACAATATCCTTTTCTCTGACGAGGCTCATTTCCTTATGAATGGGTTCGTAAACCGTCAAAATTGTCCTTACTGGAACAGTGAAAATCCCAAAATCAAACACCAGAAACCATTGAATAGTCCTAAAGTGACAGTATGGGCAGCAATCTCTGGCAGAGGAATAATTGGTCCTTTTTTCTTCGAAAATGCGCGGGACCAAAACGTCACGGTTAATACGGAACGCTATGTTGAGATGTTGGACGGATTTTTGGTTCCAGAAATTGAAAGTTCAAGAATAGTGAATTCCAGAACTTGGTTCCAATAAGATGGAGCTACCTGTCACACATCAAATGACTCCATAGCGGTGGTGACGCAGATGTTCCCTGGCAGACTGATTTCGAAAAGAGGTGATATCCCATGATATCCCTAGTCCAGACTTGACGCCTGTTGACTTTTTTTTGTGGGGATACCTCAAACACAAAGTCTACAGTAATAATCCAAGAAATATCGTTCAGCTCAAGGAGAATATCCGCGGTGAAATGGCAGCCATTACACCAGTATTACTGAAGAAAGTTTTCAATAATTTTCGTTTGCGGTTAGAGGAGTGCCGTCGTAGAGAGGGTCACCATTTAGATGATGTTATTTTTAAAAAATAAACTCCATTTATTACTCTACAATGCCTTAGATTTATTTTAACCATACCTTTTGTATTTATTTTTTAATCTATTTTTTAAATATGCACGTTCAATTGCGCCACCCTGTAGAAAGCATGGACAGTCCGTTGGTATGGGAACCCTAATAAAATATTCCATTTTCAGTAGGATTGACACGAAATTAAACCAAAGAATATGAGCAAAATAAAGGGTGTCCCAACAAGGACGCGAGATTTAAATTTGGAAAATTATTCTTTGCGGAATCACCTCAATTAGTGTTTTAAAGGGCTGCTTTAATTCAGTTAAATTCATTGGTTTCATTCTGTACACCGCTAGCTTGCCATAACCCTATAAATAAAGTCTGGTGCAGTCAGTTCAGGTGGCCTTGGGAGCCATCGGAAAGTGGAGTTTCTGGATATTAATTTGTTTGGGAAATTCCGTTGGAGCTCCGCCATAACCGGTCTGGCTATGTGTACAGTTGCTGCATATAGCTGAAATCAAATGCTGTAGAAATAAAAGGTGTCCCAACAAGAACGCAAGATTTAAATTCGAAGTGTCATTGTTTGACATTTGAAATATTGTTATTGTTTGCTAGTTGAAGGTACGAGGTTAGTAAAAATGGAGCGCTACACGAATGAACAACGCATTCTCATTGTGAAATTGTTTTACCAAAATGGTGAAAGTTTTGCGGCTACTGTTCTCAAATTGCGATCAATTTGGGGTCACAATAATGCTCCAAAAGAGTCAACTGTAAAGAGATTAATGGATAAGTTTGCCAAAACTGGGTCTGTTAGTGATTTAAAGACAACAACGCGCCTTCGACCAGGTCGATCGACCGAAAATGTTGCATCTGTAAGTGATGATATCACTCAAACTCCATCCACCTCAATTCGACACCGAGCTCAGCAAATTGGTCTCCAAATCCACTATGCACCGAATTTTGACGAAAGATTTGCATCTTCATGCATACAAAGTTCAATTGACTCAGGAACTGAAGCCAGCTGACCATGGACAGCGAAGGGAGTTCGTTAATTGGGTATTGGAGAGACAACATGAAAATACTGATTTTGCCGATAAAATCATCTTCAGTGACGAAGCTCATTTCCATCTTGATGGCTTCGTCAATAGGCAGAATTGTCGCATTTGGGGTGAGGAAAATCCTCGAGTGATTCACGAGAAGCAAATGCAACGTGTCACTGTGTGATGTGGATTTTGGGCTGGAGGAATCATTGGACCTTTTCTTATGAAAATCAGGCATGTCAAGCGCAAACAGTTTTTTCGTGCCTAGAATTGAAGAAATGAATGTGGAGCGCATGTGGTTTCAACAAGACGGCGTCTCAAGTCATACAGCCAGAGAAACAATTCAATTGCTGCATCAGTCATTTCCCGGTCGTATTATTTCGCGTTTTGGAGACCAGAATTGGCCGCCTAGATCGTGCGATTTAACACCTATAGACTTTTTTCTTTGGGGTTTTTGAAGTCGATGGCTTACGCGAATAAGTCGATGACGACTCAAGTCTTAAAAGAGGAAATTGGACGCTGCATTAATGGAAAACCGCAGCATTTATGCAAAACGCTCATTGAAGATTTCATTAAAAGATCGCGTGTGTGCCAGCAAAGCCGCGGCGGCCATCTGTCCGATGTGGTGTTTCATACATAACCTCATTCTGTCTACTTTACGATATAATAAAGTTTCACGATTTTTTTTAAATATATGTGATTTATTTGAAATTTAAATCTTGCATTTTTCCCCCTTTTCACCCTTTATATCTAAATGTACATGATTTATTTCTGATTCTACCTGTTTCAATAAAGATTATGGTTTATAAGCAACAAATTTAAGCTACGTTAAAACGGAAACTGGGGCTTCAAAAAGCGATTATATTTTGCTTTGAGAATCGATTTGAACGGGGCTGTAGCAATATAAAAAAATTATATACAGATAAAATTATTATATTATAGGTAAAATATTATAGATATTATATTATATTATATTTGTGACTTACAAGAATGCATAAGATTTTGAAAATACAGGGGAAGGGGCTTTGACAAATTGAATCAGAAATTGGGTCTTAGTCGGTAGGTAAACATTTTACAACTTTAAGTGTCACAAGGATAATGGAAAGTTAGCCAGATTATAAAATATCAGGTAATTTCTACAAATTACATATTAAATTGTGGTTATACATAATAGTAATTGTCCACAACTACATAGCCTCATTTCAGAAATTCAGATAAGGAAGAAATTAAATGTTAATTTGCTCTGGTATATACCAGAAAATGCCAAAGGAATCTCGTTTTCATATTTCATGTTTCTACTTTCAAGCTTGTAATCAGGATTACGTCAACTTTTGTTGATTATAGCCCCAGCCGTTTTGACAGCAGAGCTATCTTGTCTTCTTCCTTAGCCCAAAAAAATCAAATATCTTTCATAAATTCATGACTTGTTCCACTAAATGGTACCATTTTTCGTCCCTTCTTAGCTATTCACTGAAAGGTGATGTTACTATTTTTGTCGCCTTTTTCCATTTTACTCCCTAATAGTAGGGATTTTCAAAAATGTCGCTTTCAATACCTCAATTTTGCTATAAGTGGAATGCACAATGGGATGAGTAACCTGGTTTTAATATTTTGTTGTAAAAAATGGTGCCACGTTTGTCCTCCCCTCTCTTGAGGGCTTTATTGCATATTTAATTTAATTTAATTTATTTTGTTTCACAGCGTGATTAAAAGATGTATATAATAATATCAGCTAAGCCAAAATCGTAAATAATAAAGGAATTAGAGATAAGACACATTATCACGATAGTTTTCGATAGTGTACAATCGCATGCGTGAGTTTAAGTGTGGTCGTACATTTACTTTTGGAAGACCAAATTTGGTATATGCAACGGATGTTACTGCATAGAAACAGTCCGGGATATTGTTTTGACTAGCCAAGAGTGAAATTCAGTGGGGTTGTTGAGGTCAGTTAGATATTATATAAAACAGTAATTTCAACTTTGCAGATAAAATTAGTTATGAAAAAAATATTATCAAGATACTCGTATATGCAAACACTCCCGCTGCTGACCTTAAG